>JAFEME010000519.1:0-20176 GCA_018831755.1 Niveomyces coronatus
GGGGGGGGTTTGCAGGGGAATAACTTACAACTTAAGAATATAGCGGGAAAAAAAAATAATAATGCAAAGAGATCAAAGTTGGGATGCATCAGCACGACGTATACGTAGAGTGACAACGAATGTCAAAGCAGTTTCCCCAAGACCATGTGCTCGAAAACACCTAGAAACACTACCACATGTCCAGAACGAAAAAAAAAAAAAATACCAAGTCTTCGCAAATAGCGTCGCCTAGGACTGATACAAAAACAAATTTGCCGAAACGCAATACCCGAGACTCACCGAAACTGTCGATGGGTACTGTAGGCAGGCAAGAGATGGATAAAAAATAGTTCTCCCCAATAAATGCCGCCATGGCCGAGTACTTCCTCTTCCATATAGCCCATCTAGTAGACTTATCCGCTTCGCCACCTCACAGCATGTAGGCATGCAGCCCATCCATTCATGCATCGTCATCTTGACGCACCCTTGGCTGCCAGCTGATGTGTTGATATCCCCCCCCTTATCTCATAGCATCATGACGATCTGCCTCCTCTAGCTCTCTAATATGATAACCGGGGTCCAGGGAAACAAAAAAAAAAACAGTTTTTACACGCCATGGTCGAATAGTAGTCCAACCATGATGATGCACTGTCACCTTCTCCAGTGTCGACAACTCATTGCCATCACATACAACTATTACCTGGACCAGAATGCACAGTGACATCCTCATGTCACATCCATTCGAATATGCACCGCATTACCAAAAGTCGCCATTTTCTGCCCTCGTATGCGTTGCGGCCAGCTGCGGGTGAAACATTCATCGAATGACGGGCGGGTCGATAGTTAGGGAGGGGTGGACGGGGGAGAGGAGAGACATGCCTTGCTCTTTGCAAATCTGTATCAGCCGACTCGGTGATGCATGCTCGATCCCAGCCGCACTTTTGTACTATCCAATGGACTGTATGTACGTCTCCTTGTATCGGTGTGTCGGGCCAGAACTCGTCGTCCACCTCTGCCATCACTCTTACTAGACGCACATGCCCTGCAAGAGAAAAGTCATCAGCGACAAAAGTTGCCTTCCTTTCCTCGGTCCATCGATACGATCCCGCCCGTAGCTCGCCCAATCTCGGTTGGGCGGTACCCAGACTGATTGGAGGATCCTCTCCTCTCGGTATAGTAGCATGCGTGTGCGGACCTCGTCATCACACCTCGACTAGCATGCACGCACATGTACATCCAGTGCCTCATCCCCTCCCTCCCTCCCTTCTCCGTAGCCGCTGGCACCGGCCCCCCACTGGTGGATATGTCGCTCGGCTTCTGCGTCTCGCGTTACACAAAGCTTCATGAGAATACCAGGCAGAGCACGACACTTGCCGGCATCAAAAAGGGGCGGCACCTTGTGATGACGGAGCCGAGCCCAGCCAATCCTGTACTCGATCCCGACTCGCTCATCCGTCGTCATTCCAAGCCCACCCCCTCCCTCCTGTGTTCCATTCTCAACACATACACACTGTCCCTGTTCAAGTCTTCGTCTGATGGGATCCCAAGTTGAACCACATGCCAAGCGCAGCATGCCGCGCGTGGCCGCGCGCGCCACAACGCCTTGTCAGACTCGACTTGGAGGATTTGACCCCTTGGACCCTCCCCGCTCTTCCCTAATCACGGACCACAGAGCCGCCACTCCTCGCTCACCCTTTGCCGCTCTTCACCATTCAAAAAATAAAAAGACGCGCGCTTTCCCCCTCCTCTTCCGCCCCCTCCCGCGGTCAATTGTCGGTGGCATTTCTTTCTCCCTCCGCATGTGCTCTCGTCACACCCCCCTCCTCCCACCGGAGCTCGGGGTTACATCGTCCATGACAGCATTTGACAACGACTGCATTAAAAACAGCGGGACAAGCTAGACGTCTGCTGGCAGCTGTGTTGTGACCGCTTGTCCCAGGTCCCGTATCCGACCACTCATGAAGACGAGGACCACGTAAGACACCCCCCTAGTCCATGACTGCAACGTAGCGCCCTGCCCATACTCTGACCAGTCAACGCCGGACTACAAGTACCAGGCCACCCTCCATCATCCCGACAATCTGGTTCGCCTCGCGAAACTATCAGCGACGGCCTCTTCACAGGCTCCAGGCAGCAGAGCACGGCACGGGCCCTTTTGCGAAACGCCTTCCGTTTTCCTTGCTGCTCGACAAGCAAGCCAACTAGCGCTCAGAATAGAACCCATCACCCTGGCCTCGCGCGTTGCATCCGAGACATACATCGGGGGCCCGTTCGCTCCTCATTTTTTGTCCCAACCAACGCCTGATACCACCTGCCTCGCCATTTCTGTCTTGTTGGACAAGATGCTTCTTCTGCTGCCCCTACAATGAGGGGTGTATCGCTAGCAGATGCTGCCGTCGCAAAACCACGCTGCCGGGTTCGGGGCATGAAAATCTGGGCGTGTCCCCAGTGGCGATGGTGTCATCGAGGGCAATGTGCCAGCTCAGCGACAAGACACGACGACTGGGCAGCCAGACCAGAGGTCTTGATCGAGTTATGCTCCAGCATCCGCGGTTAACCAATCTATACAAGGCTTCTTCGATTCGTGCGACAAGTATGACCCCACTAACAGCTAGTCTTCCACAAACTTGTGCTCGGCCATCGTCGAGGTTTGTGACTCTGGGGCCGGACAACACGCCTGCTGGACCCATGTGGCCGCACAGCTGACGGGCTCGGTTAAGGCGACTGATGCATCGCGTACTTATCCGTGCCGCCTATCTTTATAAACGACGTCTGGCGAGTACGCGGCATCAGCCGGTAGTGGAAGCCCATGCCAATGACGGTCATTCAAGCCAGGTAGACGGACCGAATTCCTGCGCCCTGACGCCGTCTTCCTTTGCAACACGGTCGCCGGCTCGGTTGTTCACGTATCCGAACCGTCTAACAAGAGAGCAGACGCCTGATTCAATTGCCGAGATCAGCGCGTGTCGCGAGAACATGGCTACCCGATCCACTCCTCATCAGCGCACCATGCATCATGTCTCGTGTGATCCATCTTTCTAAACGCGTTAGCACATCTGCGTGCTTGCTCTAGCAGACCTCTGTGCTCGACGCCTACGGAACTGGTCGATAGTGAAAACACGCGACAAAGAGCACCCCGTAGCGATCGCTGGCCGGCCGGACGCAGACATGCGTTGCAGTTCTTGAAGTATGTACCGGAAACAAACGCATATGATTGCCCATCAAGATTGCTTTCAGCCCAGCGGGCGGCCCATTGTAGATGGCACCCATGACAATACCGATACGAACCTGGCCACTGAGACTGTGCGACTTGTACACAAGCCACTTCACATTGCTGAGCAAGTTTGAATGGAGCCTTCTTGTGTGTGCTATAATCTAATTTAGATCCGACACTCCCACGTAGACTCCTACATCCATCGTCGTCTCATTGTGGCGTAAGACCGAGGCCCGCCCTAGCAGCTTGGTCTGTCCGCTCTTGTCTATCCGAGACCATGAATTTGTGTGGCTCAACCTAAATAGACGAGGAGCAAAGCGCGCGGTTAGCGATCCCGATGCGGTGGCGAATTATCAAATCCCCATTGTAGAGTTACGTAACTTGATGCTCGTTGCCTGATGTGGACGGGGAACACGGACAGGGTAGGTGCACCTCCTTCTCGACAGGCGTCTGCTGTAACATTGGTAGTTTACGGGAGAGCGGCTCGCCATAGCCTGCTGCCGCCTTTAATCTGGGCTCGGAACGGAAACAGGCGCATGTCTACAAGTTTTTGAACATCCCGATACTGACGCTGAAACCAAACCCGGGTCACTCGACATATGCTCACTCTTATGTTCGACTATACCGCACCGAGCACGCGCATCGCGCGAGCTCAATGTTGCATCGAGACTCTTAAACTCTGTGGACGTAAAGACCAGGCGCGAGATTGGCGCATGCCGTGCACCAGTTTCTCGTAGGCGCCTCGGGAGAGCAGAGATCAAATCGGTATAAGTACTAGAAAGGTGCCTAATTGTCCTGGTCCTTAATAAATCATTGGTTGGCTGTCTGTCCAAAAGTGCGCTGGGTACGGTAGCGGGGCGGCGGGGCACCCGGCACTTTGTGACTTTTGAGGCTGGTGGGATTCTGATTATGACGAACGATGTGGTGCGTCTCTTTTGCTGCTTCGTAATAGAGCCAACCATCATTGGATGCGACACAGCACCCATCGGAGAAAGGCCAAGCCGGTGGACCGGTTTTCAACTACCGCGGCGCAATATTTACCGGGACGCCGCGACTGAAATGCTCCAAGTCAGGCCGGATTTCATCTTCAGCTCCGCCCGGCCAGGGCTACGGACCTCGGCGACTGCAGAATCGGCAGAGTGAGAGAGTTTTTGTTTCGTCAGTAGTGTCGGCCATGGCCAGTAAACGAGCTGAGAGCCTCGCAGGGAGGACGGGACGGCGACTTGACCAATTCGCTTACTGCTTATAAATTAGCGTAGAACGTACAAGGAAGGATGGAAAAGGACTAGATACGTTCTATTGGCTCGGCATCTGGCCATGAAATGATGTCCCCATGGCCAAGTGCCGACGCTATTTTCGTCGAAGGCGTTGGGAGCTGACACGCCGGAAGAGCTATTGCTCCATATGGATAGAAACGACGCTCAGCCATGCTACGCCACGTATGGCATGGGTACCCTCTATCTATGTTGTCCGGACGAAAATTTCTTGTCTGCATGGGTTGGATTCAGCATTAAGTCACTTTCCTTTCGATG
Organism: Niveomyces coronatus; assembly: GCA_018831755.1. Lineage (NCBI taxonomy): Eukaryota > Fungi > Ascomycota > Sordariomycetes > Hypocreales > Cordycipitaceae > Niveomyces > Niveomyces coronatus. Next base: position 4,726 of record JAFEME010000519.1, read on the forward strand.
GACGTTGCTGTGGTAAGAATTGAAGAAGCTTTCATTAGATGGCTTACCCTCTCGCTACTCGTGAGCAAGTATTGCGTAGCTACCGTCAAATTCCTTCTTTTGCTAGTTGATAAAGCATGACACCTTCATTTGAACCAGACATCATGCTAGGGGTCACCCGGACGAACTGCATCCATTATTCGAACTGTTGCCTGCTTAGCTTTCGTTTTCTTCCTCGGCTGGGCATCGACACGGGACGGAGAAGATTCCCGAATAGGTTGAAACTGTATCTTTGTGGCCGGGGGGGGGGGGGGGTAAGGTTCACGGCTCCCTGCGCTTCCCCTAATTCGCATGAGGTTTCGAGAAGACTCCGATTGTTTGGACCGAGAAGAGAGGCTAGGACGCCTGAAAATAATATCTATTGGTAGCCATCGGTAAAAAACCTGACTTGAAAGATTGCTTGTGGTGTGCTCTTCCTATATAAATATGCGCAGCCTTTTTTCTTCCTTTCTTTCGTTTGTCCTCACGGCCAACCACCACGGGTTCGACATTGGCATTGGTGTATCGTCAATTTAGGCATGCGGATTCGTCTTGCTTGGCAGTTCCATGTGGCCGGAATGAGAGGTCCCGTAGATTGGATGTCTGTTAGCCATTGTTTGTAGAAGAAAAAGTCGGGACTGAATTAGGTGGTGGCGCTGTGGGGTGCATGACATGCCTGGGAGAAAACGTGGCCCTATGATCCTTTGCTACCGTTCATCTTTGCCTATGTCGGAATAATTAAAATTTCCTAATACAATGCTTAAGTTCAGAACCAAATCTGTGTGAAATAGCCTCAAGGGTCAAATGTATTTGTAGCCTTTTTGATCGTCTACCCATTCCACGGCCGATTGTCCTTCGGTGTTTTCGCTACCGTGAGGGCTGCCCGCCGCCAGCTGACAGCTTTGCTGTTTGCCATTGCCAGTTTATACTTTTCACAACGGGCTGCTTCGACCCTTCATCAACAGCACGAAAAGAGCCATGGTGACGTCGCTCTGTGTAATCTCGACACAACAAAGATGGTATTATGCTGATCCGTTCCATCCAGACTCGGCGTCAGTGGAACCGAGAAAGCGGCGGCCCACTGCAACCAGCGTCATCATTGCCGGGGTCCTTATGCGGCAGCCGAGCAGAAGAAAGCAACAAACTTTACGAGACGAGGCGGGCCATGCCCCGTGATACAGGGGATCCCAGGGCTCGGCAGTCAGCATAGGGCGCGGTATTTGGTCTATTCGAGTCGTTGTCGGACAAAATATTGGCTCCGCCTAGGCTGGTTTTGTTTCAGTCACTGACTCCTTCAACCGGCCACCGACATATTACTGAGCACCTCCGAGGTCTCGGCCACGGCCCAGGCGGGTTAGCATCACGAACGGTGATGAGAAGTGCGCTCATGGTCAACGAACAAATGGACAGATGTACTGTACTAAAGCCTTCCGACCTGTGCACTGGCTATGCTCAGTGTGCCACGCAAATCATAATGTGCGCCCGCGTTGATGCGCCTCGGCAGTGGAACTATTATCTTGATCCTAATGGGCACATGAGAATACTCACATGGATGCAAGCTGTATTGGACGAATAAGCTGTCAATCGCAGGTTGACGGTCACGAGCATTCCTTCTACTAAGACTTGATACACACTCGTTAGGGCCCAGAGACATGTGGCACCCCGGTCTACCTCCGGATTGCACATTGCTACGGACGCTAGCTGTTTGGGAGATAATTGGCGAGGCTGTCTGCGCTGACCACAGAGCCGGCTTCCGCCGGTTCTCCTGACCAAGAGAAGTCGCTCGAGTCGGTACAGTTTTATCGGCTTCTCTGCCGTGCGTCGCCCAACAGCCAAGATGCTTCGAGTGCCACGACCACGCTTTTCACTACATGCTCTACAGGTCTGATCTGAAAGGTTGCAGCCATCGGCACGAGATCAATGTGCGACCTCTGCCCCATCCCGCGCTCCCAGTTTCTTGACAGCTTGACAAAAGCCGATTGCCGACTTTTGCAGTATGTACACCCCACATCAGCAGTACGCTACAGAAGCCAGAAGTCTTCTGCCGTTTGTTTAGCCAATACATCATCACAGGAAATGCCGACTGGATCAATGCCCGTTCTAGCATCGGATTAGTGAATCGGTCTAGACTGAGTGAGGGCTGTGGAATTATGTGCCTGGGGGACGCTCAGATTGCGCCGAGACACCACGTTGCAAAGCTTCGAGTGGACGTTTTGCGTCAGCTTGCTCAATCATTACTATGGAGATCGGATGTAAGCCAGTCTGCCAAATCGGACTGCTGGGCGACCTCTTCCGCTGATCCGATAAGTGTGCAAAATCAATGCAGTACTGTGTTTATGAGATCAGTGCAAAGCCTCCCGCCGACTATGGCGTGAGGCATCGTACAGGGTCGCGTCCGCAGAAGCTCGTGTCTGCCGCAGCACAGCGACAGCATCGGTTGCACGGCAGCTTTCAGGGCACATTTCCAGAAGCAGCTCCGAGCGTCAGGATCGAACGCCGATGTTTGAACACCGAAGCTGCCGATCGTAGGCGATGACGATGGGCCGCAAAATTGAGGTGGTAGTGGACAAAGACAAGACCTGTCGCTTTTATTCATGAACTATCCATTGCTACGGACCATTTTCGCTTGCGATTGTCATGCCCATTTTTTCAGTCATCACCGGCAATTTTCATCAAGAGAACAGTCATCCGTTTATCATGACCATGCTCCTGTCTGGTCAAACACCATCTCTTTCCCTGCAGCCCCCCTGAAATGTCAAGCACCGCCGTATGCAACCACTCGCTCAAATCCTCGCCGACGAATGTAGAGATAGCGCAAAAGTTCTGGTGTGTTACACAGGCATACCAGAGGATGTGTAATACGAAAACAGGCTGCCGATGTTGGCTTCGCTCCGATGCCCTCTGCCGGTGGTACGAGTGTGGAAGTGTGTGGCTGACCATGCCCGAGACAGCCTTCCCGCCTGCTGGTGGAAGCGAAAATACGGCAGTATCATCACTTGTCACCAATTGACGATACCTGCTACAACTTATGCGTACTGTACCATCATCGTGGCTTGAACCCGTCGCCGCGCAGCCGAGCATGCGACTGCCCACCTGGCTACATACTTGTCGCTGCATCCATGGGTGATGCTGGTGGACCTTTTTGATCTGGGTCAAAGTCTCTCGCCACACTCCCCCCCTTCAAAACCCCGGCCCGTCTTCACACCCTTCCCATCTTGTTTCCGCCGCACGCCCCTCGATTGGGGCATGGCTGCTGCGGATGTGGGAAACGTCGGTCATTACCATTTTGAACTATGCCCAGCTAATTGATTAATGAGTGGGAGTCATGTAAGTCCTGCCCCATGCTTGCTCCGACGAGAATGCAACATGACCTCGCGGCCAGCAAATAAAAGCTTCAGTCTCGTCCCGGAAATCTGGTAACGGTTCTCTTTGGTTGGTTTCGCACTTGGTGGTCGTATCCTCTCGTCCTTTTGCTCAGCTGCCCCATTTCTTTTCTTGTTCGCTGTTTCACTAGAATAATTCTTTCCCATCCTTTTTAATCCTTCTCTTCATCCAACATATTCTTTCCCGACGCCACGACAGACTTCACCGTGGAGCCAACTTTCCTGTTTTTGTCTTTACTCAAATTCGTCTCCTGCAGAGCAAGAGAACGAAGTACTCGGTTGGGTACCTCTCGGACTGGTCTCCGAGCCTATCTTCTCCTCCATCTCGTTATACAACCTCTCTTCAACCTTCAATATATGCGATCTGGCCACGACTGCTGAGCTCCAACCAATGGGTTCTCTAGCTGTGCTGGACCATCGTCCACGGACGACCTTTCCCACTACACCGCCAGAGATGGCGAGCTCTATGACGACCTCCTTTTTCCCAAGACCTTCCTTCTCACCGGATCATATATGGGCATCGCAAACGCTAGCATCTTTGCCCACGTCCAGCCATGACCAAACAAAGGCACACGCTACCGCTTATGAGCGTCGGGGAATTACACCCCCAATAGAACCAGTTCTAACAACGACGCAACGCCAAAGGTTGCCCTCGCTGAGCAGCTTGTTCGGACCACCATCCTCCAATCCATTGCCTTATCCCTCCTCGCAATACCCTCTACCGTCGTCCTTAAATCTACCTCGAGCTCTCGGCAGCTCGCACGCTACGTATCCTCCATCATCCACGGCCGCTACAAGGCCAGCCTATGAACCATGCTCTACTTCTTTAGTACGATCTTGTTCGGGGTCGCTTTCTCCGCGCCATCCTGAATCGAACAATTACCTAGATACGGAGTCGCGATGGCGCGACATGAACCGGCAAGAGTACGTATTCGGCATGCCTCACGGCTCTTGTCCCCCCTACACAGGACCGGACATGAAGACGGAGCGCAGAGATAGCTCGTCTGCCTCACTAACTCATGGCGATGCTGGTGGCGAGTCTGACGCCTTAACCTCTACTATCAATGAAAGTCTTGGACCTAAAATTTGGACAGGGACCCATTTTTTGCCAAGGTTTGTGCGGAAAGCAGAGGTCGTTGGCGAGGGCATGTGCTACTTCTACGATGACGGAACCCATTGCAAGACCGTGATTGATGGCGAGCCCGTCAACGCACACTGGGGCGTCACTAAAGCAGGCAAGCCACGAAAGCGGCTTGCCATTGCCTGCATAACCTGTCGTGAGAAGAAAATCAAATGCGACCCGGACTACCCGAGATGTGTCCAGTGCGACAAGTTCGGCCGGCAATGCAGATTTCAAAACGCTCCCAGAGGTGTTCATAATACGTCGCCGTCCACGCCCCCAGCTGAGCTGCGCAATGCAGCCTCAATGCCCTCACCCCGTGACTCACAAGATTCGACATCGCCCGCGACAAGGTACACTAGCATTGAATCAAAGAGCTCGCAAGATTCTTGCTACAAGCGTCAGAAGCTTGGTGTAAGGTCCTATAACTCTGTTGGCGGTCGCTCGTTGGCCGTGACCGGTGGTATAGACCATTCAAAGGCGCTGTTTCAAGCTCACCGAGACGACACGAATGTTTTGTGTGTAACCAACGACGCTTTGTACCGCGCTTGGCACACAAATATTTACAAGTCGGACCCAGAATACATCGGCGCAGCCGTTGACAACTTTTTCGCCCACGTTGATTCTACCATGCTTTTACAATTCGTGCCTGAGGGGGTTTTCAAAGCTCATATCTGCGGACCAGAACAAAAGTCACCAGAAGATCTGATGCTTCTGCACAGCATTGTTGCCGCTGGTATGGTGCTCTCTGGTGGCAATAAGGAGATCGCTTGCGAATATGCACAAGTTGCACACTATGCGCAGAATTCTCTCGGGTACAATTGTCTACAGCTAGTCCAGACAAGAATTCTTCTTGCCTGTTTCTACATGTTCACTGCCCGAGTGCATGATGCCGGCGAGCTACTATCATCAGCGATGGCTTCCTCTGCTGGTCTGCAGCTGAATTTGGAACTCAGCAAGTCAACTCAAGCAAGCATAGCAGCCTACCCGTTTCGCATGAGTAGAATTGGCTACGAAGAGAGTCGGCGCCGCACATTCTGGTCTCTGTTCATACTAGAGAGACTGAATGGGGTCTTTCCCTACAAGCCCTCAACTATCAATCCCGAAGATGTATATATACGTCTTCCTACTGACAACGAGAGCTTCGACAGGCAGACTGTTACAGATGAGCCCATGTTTGACCCGTACGCCGCCGGCGTGCCGTCAATGGCAAGCTCCCGAGGTGTGCTGGGAAAATTTGTGGAGATGACACATCTTTGGGCTGACTGCCAAGTTGCCATCTATCGAATTGCGTCTCGCTCAGCTGCTACTGCTCACGAGACTAATCGAATGCAAAGACTGACGAAAAAAGTCCGGGCATGGTATGCCAGCCTTGAGGAACAAAAAACGTCCTTCTCCATGAACAATCTCGCAAGTTCTGCGCGCTCTGGCAGTGGAAGCTCTTTCCTTTCTATGCATATCTTATATCACCACGCCATGATCAAAATCAACCGTTATCAACCAGCAGCCACGCAGCTTGGGCCCGAGCTGCGGAAAACTTACATTCACAACTGTTTTGGCCATGCCGCCGACATCCTCCAGCTGATTCAAGCTTGTGATGATCTGCGCCATATGAGGCAATCGAATACTAGTATTCTGCCTTACATCACAGCCAACGCTGTTGTCGAGGCCATTGATATCCTGACTGCGAGTGGCTCCATTTCCAACATGACCGAACCGATCAACAAGGTCAGGGAGGCACTCTTGGTCGTCGAAGGCTTGTCAGATGTATGCAGTGGCCTGAAGGATGCGAAGCTTGCAATATCCGGGCGTATGAATGAGCTTTTGAGCATTCGTGAGAGCCGCGCGGCCTGCAAGAGTCCTACCACGGCGCAGTGCACCGCGGGGACGGCTGACGGTGGAGCCTGGCAAATACGCGAGCCGATGGATACATTAATTCCCAAGGAGATGGATATAGTATATTCTCGGCCACTGTAAGAGGTTGAGTAACACACTTTTTTGTTGTATATTTTAGGGCATTTTGTTATACGCATGGTTTTTTTTTCTCGCTGGGTAGCCTTCAAGGGCCAGGATTGCCACGAACTGACGCCGCCTCGGAGCTGGCAGGGACAATGTTTTTCATCTCATTTTATTCAAATGCATAGTATCGCTGGACCGGGTAGTCTTGGGAGACTCTAACGACGTGATGAATAAAAACTGCAAATCAAGCAAAAAAGGGCCTGCTTTTTGTTTTGTACATTCTGGTGATGTTTGTAGTTGTAGTACCCACTCACACGTGATGATGGGCTCATATTTCAGCAGCACACAACACTTGTCCAGCTTCACCAGGAACAAGCAAAGCTACAGATCGCGTGAATATTGTTCTTATGCAGCGGCTGATTCTTCACGCTGCGAACGTTTTAATAGTATGGCTTCGATCGGAAACGTGACCATATCTTGACTAGTTTCCTCGCCGAAGGCATGGTGTTTCCCGATCAACCAGTGGCCCGATTGACGGGCTCACATGGTATGTGACCATTCTTTTCACTGTATACACAGCTTTTGCCATATTGCTCTCGACTAATCAATATTCTTTCCTCCGGCATCAGGGCCCGTTCACGCGGTGGCATACTCTGCATCGCCAGGCACCTATATCCTGACTGGTTCCGCAGACCGCTCCATACGGCTGTACAACCCGCAGCCCAGCGCCCCGGCACCACAGACCGGCGCCGAGTCCGCCGCCGCGTCGGTCTCATCCCCGGACGCCCTGCCGCAGGGCCGCCTCATCCAGACGTACGAGGCGCACGGGTACGAGGTCCTCAGCCTCGCCGTGGCGGCGAGCAATACGTGCTTCGCATCCTCGGGCGGGGACCGCAACGTGTTCCTCTGGGACGTGGCCAGGGCGGTAACGACGCGCCGCTTCGGCGGGCACACGTCGCGGGTGAACTGCGTGGCGTTCGCGGGCGAGGGGGACTCGCTCGTGGCAAGCGGCGGCTTCGACACCACGGTGCGGCTCTGGGACACGCGCAGCGGCGGCGGCGGCAGCCGGGCCGTGCAGGTGCTCGAGGGTGACGCGCGCGATGCCATCACCTGCTTGGCGGTGCGCGGCGCCGAGGTGGTGGCGGGCAGCGTCGACGGGCGGGTGCGCAGCTACGACGTGCGCGCGGGCCGGTGCACGACGGACGTGGTGGGCGGCGCGGGGGCGGGGGTGACGAGCGTGGCCGTGGCGCGAGACGGCCGCGCCGCCCTCGTGGGCACCCTGGACAGCAGGCTGCGCCTCATGGACCGCGACACCGGCGCGTGCCTCCGCGCGTACGCGGACGACGGGTGGCGCAACGAGGAGCTGCGCCTGCAGTCGGTGCTCGGCGCGGGGGAGAGGTACGCGGTCGTCGGCGACGAGATGACGGCGCCGGCGCCGGCGGAGGGCCGGCCGGGGGACGGGAGGATCGTCGCGTGGGACCTGCTGAGCGGGAAGGTGGCCGCGAGGGTGAGGGTGCCGTGGGGCGCGCCGGAGGGGTACGACGCCCGGAAGAAGGTGGTGGGCAGGGACGGCAAGGAGAAGAAGAGGCGCAATGTGGTGAGCTGCATTGCGTGGAGGGAGGGGGGCTGGGGAGACCAGTTTTGCGTGGGAGGCACATCGGGTGTTGTCACTGTGTTTGCGGCGTAGAGTTCCACGTTTCTTACGTGGTGGGCTCTGTGTGGATGAAGATAATTGACGCTGGTAGGGAGTCAAGGGCGACGGATGCATAGGATACTGAAATGATTTTGTACATATTGTATATAAAAGGCCTAGGAACGCCGCGGACTGTGGTCTAATGACAACCCATGAATACGCCTCAAACACCGACCTCGAACCTGGATCCAAACTGCGTGCCGCCAATGTACATAGTCCGCCTCTCACCAGTTTTGCTGGAATTGCCGACCGCGGTCCCTTCTAATAGCAGGTCTCCCTGTGTGAGTGGAAAAATGGAAGCCGTTACTCATTACATTATTGGTGGATTTTGCGATGATAATTGTCGTGCTCGGTAGCTGGGCCTATCCCATGCCGGCATGTTTGAACCAGCTTGGTCTGCAATCCTCGCGATGCAGGAACGGTTCACCGTCAGTCAGTCGGCCGGTGACGCAGCCCTTGCACTTTGGCGAGTTGGGACAGTTGAAGAATGGGATGTGCTGGTATCCAATGTCGCGGAACCTAAACTTGTCAGTCTGGAAGTTTCACCTCATTGTGTGAAGGAAGAATATTTACCAATGAATTTTGCTCTTATCCTCGAAGAGACCAAGGGCAATGCTGTGCACAGGCGCATCTCCCCAGCGCTCGTAAAAGAAGCCGCCCGCCTTGTCCAGGTGGTTGAAGTAGTCCTCATAGACCTTGCTGCGCCAAAACTCCATGTCGGCCACCTCAAAGTTGCTCCAGAAGTGGCAGGTCGAGAAGCCCTGGGCGTTGAGGTTGTGCTCGGGGCGGTGCTCGTTGTCAATGACCCATTTCTGGGCATTGTTGGGGTGGAGCGACGCTGGGTGGTCGGCGAGGAACTTTGTCGTCTCGGGCCAGAGCGTGGGCAGCGTGTTGGGGTCGTCGTAGAGGTTGATGGTGAAGCCGTACGTCTTGTTGTTATCGTGCATGTAGCGGAAGACGTCGTAGTCGACATCGCAGAAGAAGTGCACCTTGGGCTCGACGCGCCAGTAGTAGCGCACGTCCCTGAGGGCCGGGTGCTTGTAGAACATGCCACTGTTCCAGCGGCACATCTGGTGATACGACATCATCCGCGCATACTGCACGCCGTTCTTCTCCAGCACGGTGGCGGAGGCGTCGAACATGTCGTGGTCGATCCACGAGGGCGTGGCCCAGTGCTCCGCGGGGATGACCTCTGTTAGTTTGCGTCAGAGCCGTCAGTCGCGCAGCAGTTTCAAGCTGTATGATTTTGCGTACCGTAGTTGCACTTGGCTCTCGTGGCAGCGCTCGTCTTCCTTTTGAAGTCTTCGGAAAAGGGCTCGTCGTTGAAAAAGGTCCAGGGATAGTTGAACTTGTGGTTCCACGTTCGCTCAAGGTCAACCATGGAGGAGACCATGTCATCCACCTCGCTATTACGGACTAGGGCAAGAAGGGTTGCCGGTATGCGCGCGCTGTCCTCGGCGTCGGGCGCGTACTTGGATGATGTGCGGACGAGGTGGCCCTCGGGTTCACCGGTAGCTGTCCACGTCGGTTAGCATTGCTGAAACGAGCCGCGCCGGGCGCCGTGCCAGTATGCCTCACGGTCTAGGTTCGGGTCGCGTTCAAAGTTGACGTATCGACCGGCAGGCCCGAATATGGATGCCGCAGGCTTGAAGAGCTGGTAGAGGAAGAAGCACCATAGCAAGACGGCCACGAAGCCGAGCATCCGCACAGGACGCGCGACTGCCATGGTGGCGGAAGCTGAGAGTGGTAATCAATCTCGTTCAGTGTGCAAGTAGCTATCTCATGGAGCACGTCTTCGATGACTCGGGCCACACGGCGTCTGAGTTGAGCCAAGCTATCGTCGGAATTGATGGATGTTCTATCGCTGTGAGGCTATTCGCAACAACCAAAAGCTTTCAAAAAATGTATTGAATAGGGGGGGTCCGAGTTTGGAGACGCTATCGGGCAGTTCGGGTGACTAGCAAGGGTGGGGCGACCTGCATCTCATTCATTTGCGACAAGGTACAGTTTCTATATTGTTGCGCTGCTACTCATAGCGAGAACAAAATCATATTTTACATGCATTGGAAATGGTCACAAAAATATCTCAGACGATCTGGAGACCTCGGACCGCAGCCGTAACCAGGATGACGTTGGCGACAAACGTAGCCGTCCGAAATGGGATCATGTTAGCGCCGCCACCGATTGTACAGTACCGTACAGTGCATGGGTACCTCTATCCACTGTAGCCATGGAACTGTAACCATCTAGGGCTCTTTACGCGTCTACCACTCCTGCGCATCACCAAAAAAAGATTGCTTCATACGGGGAGATCATGACCAATTCCCGTCAAAGATGCTACTCGACGCGTCATGACCTTTGCCGCACAGATAGAGGCCCTCACCGGCGATCTTGTCACCTCCCTCACGCAAGATGATGGCTTCGAAACGGACCAAAATTTTGTCCGCACGCGCAATACTGTTCTGAGAACCTTCAAGTCCAACAAGTTTCTCAGAACTAACCACTTCGAAATCGAAAAGTCACTACTGGGGCTGCAGGAGAGATTTCGCGTCTGCAATAGAGACGAGCTTGCGGATGAGCTTGGGACTCGTCTAAATTCCTTGCCCGCCCATCCCTTCCAATGGTATCCAGAGACCTTGCACCTGTTGCTCGAGCTCTCAGACCAGCCAGCATTTAATACCAAGCTGCGCGACATAGGTCATGCCGAGCGCATCGAGGAAGAGCCCAAGCTTACTTGGCAGGAGATTGCTGAAGAAGATGGTTGGGCGCAAGACCCGGACATATGGGAATCTATTAATTACAGCGACGGGTCTGATGATGGCGTATTCGAGGACAAGTTAGGAGATGAAGATGTCGCCTTTGAGTTTGATGAACCTCTAGGGCGTACAGCTGCCGAACTGATCACTCATCCCCAGAACAACGATGTACTGGAGGCTGTCATGAAGCAGCAGTCGTGGAAGAGACAGATCCCTACAGAGGATACCGATGGTAGAGTTCGTAAGATAGCAATTTCGGAGACCCAGGCCCTTTCAGAGGTCCTGTTCATGCTGCAGGGCTTGTCTACCACGCTATTCGACGATAACGGTGCGCCAGACCCAGCCTTTCAAATATCCAACATGGCGTGGCAGACTCACAAGTCGCTGCTCAATACATTTTCCGAGGCTGGCGGATACGTTTCGATCCTCAGACGCTTCGCATCTCACCACGAAAAAGAGCCCCAGCTCCAGGCGCTGCAAGATTGCGTGGCAGAGCGTTTGCGCGTTCTCGACAATCATATAGTCCGAATACAAGAACAGCTTGTGAGTCCCACTCAGCCAATCGTCGTCAGTCTCATGGCCACCAGGGAAGATCTTTCGCCCACCTTGGAGCCGTTGTTCAAGCTCTCGGCAGTGGTCCTCAAGGTGCAGCAGACTCCGACGAAGGACAATTTTCGATATCTGGAGCTGCTATTCGACGAGTCAAGCATGGCGCAGCTCACCGGTAACCAGCAGCTGTACGAGTTCCTCGCTCGTATTTTCCTTGAGTGCTTCACCGTCTATCTACGAGAGATTCGCAGCTGGGTCGAGCAGGGCCGACTGCTACCTAGCGACGAGACATTCTTCATACAGGACGGTGCGAAGGACGCACCACTGGGAGGCATCTGGCAGCACAGGTTCAAATTACGACGGGGCGAGGATGGAATCCTTGTGGCGCCAAAATTTGTACGTACGGCGGCCAAAAAGATATACGCCACGGGCAAGAGCATCGCCATTCTACGTCTTCTGGGACGATTTAAGACCGTGGATATCAATCCTAGTGAAGGCGCTCGGCAAGTGCTCACATATGAGTCAATATACCTGCCGGGTTTCGAGGCAGCGCCATTTCCAGATCTCTTCAACACGGCGCTGAATCAGTGGATTGATGGTAACTACATGGCTGTGTCGGCTGCTCTCAAGACCATCGTTTTTGGAGAGTGTGCCTTTGCGACGGCACTTGATCAGCTGCACAGTGTCTATCTGCTGTCTGATGGCGGCGCTGCGTCCTCCTTCTGCGAGCGTCTCTTCAGCAAAATTGATACCCGAGACACGGACTGGCAGAGTCGCCGAGTGCTGACAGCACTTGCCCAAGAAGCGTTTACAGACCTCGTAGACGTCAGCAGACTATCCGCCAACGTCGACGCAACCTCCGCCCGACACGTGTCCGCCACGGAAGCGCGCAGCTCCGTAACCTCTGCGCTGCCGCTCGTCAAGATGCTGTACCGTCCAGAATGGCCTGTACAGATGATTCTCGACGACGACAGCCTCGCCAGCTACCAATCCATCTTCACCTTTCTCCTGCAGGTCAGACGCGCGGCGCACATGGCGCGCAATGCCAAGCTCCTCGACGACGTGCACCGTCCTGCGGCAGAAGCATCGGGCCTCTTTTACGGCGCACGTAGCAGCCTCGTCTGGTTCTGTGACACACTCTACGCGTATCTGACGTCCGTCGTACTCGCACCTCAGACAGCACGCATGCAGCGCGACCTCGCCGCCGCGCCGGACGTCGACGTCATGAGGGCCGCGCACGCGCGCCGCGTCGGACGCATGACGGAGCAGATGTGTCTGGCGATGCCGGTGCGGGACGCGCTGCTCGAGGTGCTCGACCTGGGCATACGCCTGGAGCAGGCGCGGGCGAAGCACGAGGAGGAGCAGCGGATGGAAGCTGGCTACAGTATCGTACTGACGCAAATCAGGACAGATTTTGAGAGGCTGTTGAGGGGGATATGCGGCGAGCTCAAGAGTGCGGCGTGGGCGGTGAGTGATGAGAATGCGACACGGTGGGATGTGTTGGCGGATATGCTGCAGCCGGGGTGCGGGAATACGTAAATGCGTCGATATTACTTTCCGTTTACAAACCGATTCCTATTCATGTGAAATGTTGCAACTGATCGTATGCTATTTGTCATCAAGTGCATATACATACGTAAATCTTCGTCTATCTTGTGGAGAATATATAGTGTGAATATCAAATCCTAAAATCGTCAATCATTTCGACGGGCCGGCCGCCATGTCTCGCCACTCTCCGTCCTGGGTCCAGATTCCCGCCTTTGTATAGTCCCCCGCGTCACTTCCCATCACGAAGCCGAAGCGAAAGTACTCGGGCATGCCGAGCGAGACGTTGCGCTCCCACGTGTAATCCTGCGGCGGCGCGTCGACGGCGTCGTCAAAGAACGCCCTGTACCTCTCCACGTCGTTGACGAGGATGCTGACGCCGTCATAACCCTCCTCGACGCGCTGCTCCCACGGCGGCAGGTCCCAGCGGAAGGTGATGTTGGCGAGCTGGCCCGGGTCGGCGGCCCAGCGGATGACGGGGGTGCCAGTCAGGGCCGGGAGCAGGCTGCCGACCTGGGCGTCGTTCTGGAGGGCGGCGTCGGTCTCGAGGAAGGAGCCGAAACCCCAGCGGGCGATGCCGTTGATGAAGAGCCCGACGAGCAGGCCCTGGTAGAGCAGCGACGGGCGGGTCTGCATGCTCGTCCCCGGGAGGAGCAGCAGGGCGAGGACGTAGTGGTGGATGCGCAGGTTGAGGCGCGGGAGCACGAGGGAGAGGAGGATGCCTGCGAGGACGAGGGCGTAGAACTTGATGTAGCGGAGGAAGCGCCCCTCCTGGCGGAAGCACCAGGCCTGGTAGAGGACGATGAAGAAGAGGACGATGACGATGACGGCGAGGGCGGCGCGGGCGCCGGGCTGCTGGGCGAGGTCGTGGGCGCTGAGACGCTGGATGGGGATGAAGTCGAGGGTGAAGTTGTCGAGGGCGCCGACCCAGCAGGCGCCGAGCCAGAGGACGGCCTTCTCAAGGGGCGCGCCGAGGCCGCGCAGGGTGCGGCGCACGCCCATCTTGTCGTAGACGACCCAGGCAGTGAACATGGCGGGCACGAAGCGGCCGAGGATGGTGGAGAAGAGCGCGGCGACGGAGGTGTAGGAGGGCGGGTCGGTGGCCATGCCGACGGTGAAGAAGGCGCCGACAAAGGTCGGGAAGAAGAATGCGGCCGGGGAGGCGGTGCAGAGGGCGATCGCGGCGGAGAAGGCGACGGAGAGCGCGAGGACGGACCAGCGGGCGTCGGCGGCGCGGCAGTCGACGCCTGGCACGAACTCGAACGACTGCGGGAAGTACGAGTTGAAGCCTACGCTGGCGATGCCGTTGCGGGTCGAGCCGGCGAAACTCGCGCCGCGGCCGACGAGGCGCACCACGCCGCAGCCGCCGTCGGTGTTGGACACGACGCCGGCGTGCACGGCGGCGGCGCAGATGTATGAGTCCCCGCGGTACGTGGCCGGGTGGGCGGCAGGATCGGCCGCGTCGCCCGCAGGAGGCGGCCCGCCGACGACGAGCGGGCGGTAGATGACCTCCTGGTCGCCGACGGCGCGCGGGTTCAGCACGCGGTAGCCGGCGCAGTTGGCCGGGCAGCGGAAGGGCAGCGCGGAGCCGTTGAAGGGGCGGCACGCGGCGCCGTCGAGCCCGCACAGGCTGCCGCGCAGGAAGTATGAGTTGCCGCAGCCCAGACTCTGCGGGCTGCCCCAGCCGTCGATGAAGGCGGAGGCGGCCTCCTGGCGCTTCACGAGGGCGAAAGCGACGACCCAGAGCGCGACGTGCAGGAAGAGGAGGCACCGGCGGCGGCGCCGGCCGGGGAGCAGCCGGTCGAGGACGCGGAGGGGCAGCTGCTGGACGCGCGGCAGGACGGGGCGGATGCGGTAGGGCTGCGGGTCCGGGGGGCCGCGCGTCCAGCGGGCGGCGGCGGTGAGGGTGCGCTCAACGGCGAAGGGGATCCACGAGGGCCATTTTCGGGCGGCGCGGCCGTCGGGAGAAGCGTGGTGGTGGCGGAAGGTCGTCGTCGCCGGTGCGATGTCATCTGCGGCCTCGAGCGTGGTGCGGGAGGACGTAGCCCCGGTGGCGGCGGCGGTGGTGAAGACGGTGGCTGCGGACTTGGACGTGTCGTCGTCTGGGCCGCGCCGGCGCTCAGAGGTGCTGTCGTGGTCGGCCATGATGAGGGGGATGCGTTCGTCGGTGTCGTCTTCGTCGGGCCCATCAATCATAACGGGGAGGACATGGCGGGCGGGAAATGAGGGGAGAAAAGGGATTCTATCTACGAATAGCTGGATGGAAAGAGATGACGACGGCGAGAGAGAATGGAATGCCAAGCGAGTGATGGATCTTGGCTCGTTGTATATTATTAATCGGGGACGACGAGGGAAAGACCGGGTTCGTGCGGAGGTGGAGGGTGGAGATGAGGCTGTGGACGGGATGGATTTGGGGGGGGGGGGGGGA
>JAFEME010000520.1:0-20166 GCA_018831755.1 Niveomyces coronatus
GGCCCACCCCCGTTTCTTTTTTTTTTTTTTTTTTTCTTTTTTCTCTTACTTGCCTTTCCGCCAGGGCTTGTGCGTATGCGAGTGTCGAAAAAAAAAAAGCAACAATGAATTGAGGGGGAGGGGGGGAGGCCGACTGAGTGCACTGCACTGCTTGCTGGTACGCGCCCAGCTCACCACTCAAAGCCTCCACTTCACTTCCCACCTACATCAAAGGGAAAAGACCGGGGGTTGGGTGAAAAGGCGGATAAGGTGAATGCAGAGAACAAAGATTATGGATGTTTTTTTTTTTTCTTTTCTTTCCCCACGTCCGAGTCTATCGGGGTGGCTGTAGAGGGTCAATGCAGCAGCCTATGGACTTGTTTGATGCTCCTATTTAGAGATGCCACATTCCCGTCTCCTCACCCAGCCAGGCACTGCTTTCCCTCTCTTGTCTCACCTCGACTTATTTTTATTCTTTTTTTTTTCTCTTCTTCTTTTCTTCTATTACCGCTTTTTCCAACTCTGCGCCGCTTTTAGATTTCGACAGCATCGTTGCTCTCGTCTTCTATTAGTCGTCTATCCTTCCTTTGGTATTCTCTTCTATACTCGCTCGGCTGGACCTGAGCCATTCTTTCTCTCTCTCTCTCGCTCTACGCGTCTCTGATATCGTCGTATTTTGATTCTTCTCCTTGCTCATCAACTCTCTCACACCCTCCCCACCTCGTCAACGCATTCCACAGTCTTGTTACACCGTTGGTCCTTCCTGCCTTCAAGGTCTTTCTTTGCTTCTTCCCGAGAGCACAGGCTTGTACATCATATCGTGCGACCTCGTTTCGCCGTCATTCTGTCATTACTTTCGCCTCATCACACATCTCTCTCGTCTTGATTGATCTATTTATACATCGCACTAGGCCAGCTCGATTTACTCTCTTTGACATCGCTGGCACCACCCTAGAAGAAATAGGCAAACATCTTTGTTCGAGGCCTTTAGTCATACCAACCGGGAACATCCCCATCTTTGCTTGCTAGCCATTCAAAGACTTGAGACATCTACAATCTCTTTTACTACACTCTTCACTTGACACGAAGCCACACTGTGCACTGCTCAGTCGAAAAGACACTCAAAATGCTGCCCTCGACCACACTCGCTGCTTTTGCTGCCGCTTTACTAGGCCAGGTTGCCCAGGCGTCATACTCTCTCGACACTCTCTACGACCCATCCAACTTTTTTCAAGAGTTTGAGCACTTCACCCAGCCAGATCCAACTCAGGGCTTTGTCGAGTTTGTCGACCAGCACACTGGCCAGGACACTGGGCTCAGTGGCATCAAGGACGGTGTCATCTACATGGGAGTCGATTCCACCACCAACAATCCGCCCAAAGGCCGCCGCTCCATTCGCGTCGAATCCAAAAAGTCCTTCACCAAGGGTCTCTTCGTTGCCGACATTGCCCACATGCCCACCAATGGCTGCGGTGTCTGGCCTGCTTTTTGGCTCTACGGTCCTGACTGGCCTCTCTCGGGCGAGATTGACATTCTCGAGGGTGTCAATACTCAGACGCAAAACTCCGTCACTCTGCATACCAAGAATTCCTGCCAGATGTCGGGCTTTGGTGCTCTTGCCAACACTCTGGTCGTCGAGGAGCAGTGCAACTCCAACGCCGGCTGTGGCCAGCACACTGCCGACAACCAAAACTACGGTGACGGCTTCAACGCCATTGGCGGCGGTGTCTATGCCATGGAGTGGACGGACGTTCGTATCGCCGTCTGGTTCTTCCCCCGTTCCAAGATTCCCAAGGACATTGTCGACGGCCACCCCGAGCCCCTTCTTTGGGGCCAGCCCGTCGCCAACTTCTCTCCCGGCTCCTCCTGCAACATCCCTTCTACTTTCAAGGATCACAAGATTGTCTTTGACACCACCTTTTGCGGCCAGTGGGCCGGGTCCGTCTGGGGTCAGAACCAGGAGTGCTCCGCTCACGGCCCGACATGCAAGGACTATGTCGCCGCCAACCCTTCCGCCTTTGCCGACGCTTACTGGAAGATTCACAGCCTCAAGGTGTACAAGACGCAATTTCTTTAGAGGACCATTAGCCTCATTCCCTTGACCGCCGATGTGAGACGTACCGGTACACAACACTTGGCATGGTGGTCCGGCCCGTAAAGCTAGGCACGCTTTCTGACACGGCTTACCCACAAACACATATATATACATATCCCATTTACATATACACGAATACGGCACTTTCGGGGTTTTCCCAGTTAGATTTTGTTTTCAATGACGGACGACAATGACGTATGATTCCCAAGCGGCGCGTTCTATTTTGCACTTTTCTTTCTCTGGACTTGATTCCCCTTTTCTTTCTTTCTTTCTTTCTTTCTTTTCTTTTTTTTCTCATTTCATTCCCTGTATGTATTTTCGATAGACTTGGAGTGCTACTGCTGCCGAGCAGTTGATATCAATGCATATATGGTGCTACAAACATTCACTTCAGACCTAGAAGCAGAACAGCTGGTGCATTTTTTGTTCTCTTGCTAAGTAAAATGATCACGATGAAAACATCTATTTTAGCTAGATACGGTGAAATCCTGGTGATATTCGTGCAGCCTAAGAGAACCCTGGTTAATATATGCATGGCTCGACTCTATCCGAAAAAAAAATTGCTTGGTCCTTCAGTCAAGCTATCCTTGAAACCATCTTGTATTCTACTCACGATAAAATACATGTCTTCGTATTATATGCATATATGTGGCGGACTCAGTCCGCTCAGCCTACATGGTCGCCATCCAGACCCATCGCCTTGCTGCCGCATGTATACCACATAACAATCATGAGTTTCAATATGAATGGCACATCTTGATATCGCCGAGTCCGCGTCTGCCGGAATGGTCTTCCCTCCTCAAACGGTCTTGAAGCTCCTGGCCCACCGGCCACATACCTCCATGCATCATGACCGGAGGCAAGATTGGTGCGTGATGTCCAGACGGCATTGGGGCTGGATTCTGCGGCGCGCAGCGACATCATCTGGTCATTTAGCCTTTTTGTTTGACCTGGCACCTCTGTGGGGTCCCGGGACGACAGGGCGAACATTTCACGGGCGGCATGCCCAGATGCGATCGGGCATCCGCATGTCTCGCGTCATGACCACGGCTCGCTCCGGCAAGAAGTATTGCGGGCTGGCAAGCAGACGCCGCCAGATGGGAACAATAAGCGGGACGTCCTCATGGCCCCTCGGTGTGCGCTGTTTCGTTAAACCCGCGGGCATCATGGCACGGGTTTCACGCGCACCGTTTCATGGACCACGCGGCCACAAGCTTCATACATGGTTGCGTCGCCGCTTCGTCTCCGCGTTCCAAGCATCCTCAAATAGTGTCGCCTTTTGCCCCACGTCCGCCGCGGCGATCCCCAGCCGTCTCACCACCTGGAAGGCACCCGTGCCGACGGCCATGCCTTGGCCCATGATGATGCCCTCGCTGACGCCCTCGATCTTGTCCGTCTTCATGCCCGCCGCTGCCTCGAACAGATGGTCCGGCGTCTTCTCAAACGACGCGAGATGCAGCACGCTGTCGCGCATCTTGGACAGGCCGAAGCGCGTGATGCCCAGGATCTCTCCCTTGAACGTCATCGCGTCTGCCAAGAGCTGCAT
This sequence comes from Niveomyces coronatus, assembly GCA_018831755.1. Taxonomy (NCBI): domain Eukaryota; kingdom Fungi; phylum Ascomycota; class Sordariomycetes; order Hypocreales; family Cordycipitaceae; genus Niveomyces; species Niveomyces coronatus. The sequence continues at coordinate 3,621 of JAFEME010000520.1, forward strand.
GTGACGGTGGTCAATCTCCATGAACTTCATGACCTGCTCAATCTCAAAGGCGATCGTCGTTCGCGCCGCCTCGATTCCGAGCACGTCATTGCACTCCATGACACTATTGGTGCGAACCTTGGTGCCGACCACACCCTCAGTCGTCATGCAAGCCTGAAACCCGTAGCCTTCCACCAGCACCCTGTTCGTGCTGTCCTCGCACGTCTCGATCAGCGCTCGCGTCGCGTCCGGGTACCCAGAAATGGGCAGGGCCGGAAGCATGCGCCGGAGCGCATTCGCGCGGAGCAGCATGTCGCTCGCGTCCTCTGAGCCCTTGCCGCGGGCCGCTGGTCGCTTTGCGGAGGCATTTACTGGTTCACGCACCATGATTGAGATGCTATCGCCAAATATTGTTACATGATCCCTTGCAATCTTCATCTTGCGGTCTTTGCAGATAGCAAGGGCAATATCATTAATACTCACGCCGAGATGCATGTCTGCCAACGCCTGTCTGTCGACCTGCACCACCACGTTGCCCTCGTCAGCACGCCACTCGTCTTCTATGAAATGCAGCACATCCTGCAAGAAGATCTTTTCGATTCGTGCCTTGACGACCTTGGCAGCCTCGATCTGCCCCTTGTTCATCAGGGGACACGTGATGACGGGCGTACTAATTGTCTTGGATGCATTTATGATTTCCTTGATACGTGGAACACCCTGCGTGATACTCATACCTGCGACACCTGCGAAATGGAAAGTCTTGAGCGTCATCTGAGTTCCCGGCTCACCAATGGACTGTGCACCGACAGCACCCACCGCATGGCCGGGCTCGACGTGTGCTTTTTTGTACTTGTGCAGGCAAAGCTTGACGAACAGGCGAAGTGTCGTCGCTGTAATCTTGGCGGTGCGGTCGGCGTGCGCCTGTGCCAGTGTCTGCCTCGCTTCTTTGCCAGTAAGGCCTGCCAGGGCACGCACCCTCGTCAGCTTGTCAATCAGCTGGCCGACAAAGTCTTCCACCTCGGTGATGAACTTTCTTGCGCCTTCATGCTCATCGACGGCGTAGTCGCTGTTATCGTCGTAGCTGAGATCCTCGCCGTGCAGTAGACCTTTGCGGGGAAACCGTTTTCGTTCCTTGGCCAGCATGCTAGCACAAAGCTCTCGTGCTTCGCTCGGCATAAGTGCCGCTTCCTCATTGTCCCACGTGGTATTTTCAGCGTGCCGCCAGGTCCGAAGAAATTGCACCGGAGCGCCAGAGCCTTCCATATCGACAGGATCAAGTCTATCACCACCAAACTGAAACTGCACGACCGTCCCACCAGAAGTCCGAACAGTGTCGTCGTACTGAGTTGACAGATCTTCCAGCGATTTCATTAGTCGACGTGACATGTAACCGGTTTCGGCCGTCTTGACGGCGGTATCGACCAGGCCTTCGCGACCAGAGATGGCGTGGAAGAGAAATTCGGTAGGATAGAGACCGGTGTAAAAACTGTTCTTGACGAAACCTTTGGAGGATGGCTGGCGAGCATTTTTGAAAAAATGCGGCAAGCTGCGGTCCTGGAAACCATCGGGGACACGCTGGCCACCGATGATCTGCTGACCGACCAGGGCCACCATTTGGGCGACGTTGATATCCGAACCTTTGGAACCAGACTTGGCCATGATGAGTGGTGCATTGTTGCGGCTCAGCGTATCGATACAGTAATCACCAGCTTGCTGTCTGACCTTTGAGAGGATGCCAGAAATGGAGTTTTCCAGCGTCTGCTCAAGATTACAACCGGGTGACTTTTCTAGCCTGCCGGCTTTGAAGCTTTCGATGAGGTCATCACACTGCTTGTACGCGATGGCGACGAGGCGCTCCGTCTCGGCCGTGAGACTACTGGTAGGACAAACATCGCCAACACCTATGGAGAAACCTCGGTTGGTGAGAGTTCGGGCGCAAAGGCGCGCGAGACGATTCATGGCTGTTGCAGCCTCATCCGCTCCGAAATCACGTAGCATGACGTAAAAGACAGAGTCCTTCTTTCCTGTTCCTACTGTCGCCTTGTCCATGACACCGCACATGACCTCTGAATTGCGAACGACCAACCAGCCGTCGTTGGGGTCCATGTCAGGGATGTTCTTGGTTTTGCCCGAAAACGTTTTGCACTTGGCCTCGAAGTTGACGCGGATCCTGGACTGCTTGTTGGGCCGCATCATGACGTTGAAAAGCTGCTTGCCAGTCCAAAGGGCGACCGGCGCAACAATTGTGGGCGGTGGGAGATCCAAGGTCGTCTGGCTGTCCAACATGTGCATGCACATGTACGTAAATGTCTTGCGGTCGAAAAATCTATCCTTGCTGCTGAGAAGGAACGCAGCTGTGATGAAATCTTGTGTCGCTCCGATGATGGGCGCGCCATCCTTGGGGGTTGTGAGGTTATGTCTAACTCCCATCAGAGTAATGGCTTCTGTGCGGGCTTCCTCGGTCTGAGGAACGTGCAGATTCATTTCGTCGCCGTCGAAATCGGCATTGTAGGGATTGCAGACACATTCGTTAAGTCTAAAGGTTCTCCACGGGCGCACCTTGACGAGATGGCTCATGATACTGAGCTTATGCAGTGAGGGCTGACGGTTGAAGAGCACAATGTCACCGTCCTCGATATGGCGCTCAACGACGTCTCCGATGTGGAGGTCACGCGCCACCATGTTTCGATTGCCAAACATGAGATTCAGTTTATAGCCACCTTCGTCCAGCTTGATGACGCTCTGGGCGCCGGGCCAGACATCGGGACCATTCTTGACGCATTGTCGCAGCTTGGCCAGGTTCTGACGCTGAACCCGTTCGGGGTAGGTGAGGTTTTTAGCGACAAGCTGGGGGATGGCAACCTCGTCGATGCCAAGGTTGGGGTCTGGAGAAATGACGGTTCGTCCGGAGAAGTCGACACGCTTGCCAGACAAATTGCCACGGAAACGGCCCTGCTTGCCCTTCAGACGCTGACAGAAGCCTCGCATCGCCTTGCCGAACCCAGGTTGCTGCAATCCCGGGACGTCGCTGTTGACATACATGGCGATTTGCGTCTGCAGATATTCCCACTGCTCCATGATTGTCTGAATAGCAGAGCCTTTTTGCAGTGCTGACCGAATCATGCCGCTCACCCACACAATATCGGCCAGTTTAGTGGTGATGTCGTCCTCGTTGCTGGCATTGTCCTGGGCGACAGAGGGTCGAATGCAGACGGGCGGGGCGGGAAGAAATTGCCAAATGAACATTTCTGGCCTGCCTTCGTCTGGGTTCAACCCAAGCAGCTCGCAGTCGGCCGCCGTGATCATCTTGAAGAGATTCAAGACGCGCAGTGGGTTGAGGTCCTCCATGGCCTTACGAAGATGTTTTTCGAGTTCGGGGTTCTCGCGCTTCGCTTCGTTAAAGGAGTTGTCGAACAAGACCTTGCTCTCGGGCGGCAGCTTCTTGGCCGAGGTGGACTTGTTGTAAGAGACGAACTTGTCATGGACCAGCTTGAGCACGCCAAACTTGCGAATCTGGCCATTGACGGAGCCGCAGTAGGGGCAGTTCTTGGTCTTTCTGCATTGCTCGTTGATTCTTTTGCAGATTTGCGTGCGGCGCAGGTTGTCGATGAATGGCCGGCGAAGATCGACGAGAAACTGCCGGCGATGGGGCTCCTCGAGCAGAACACGACCGCATTCCTTGCAAATCTCCTGAAGGATGGAGATGATGAAGCGGAGGTAGCCTACGTGAAAGGCGGGGAGGGGCAGTCTGACGTAGCCAAAATGGCCATTACAGTTCTGCAAGGTCTCGTTGCAGGTGGCGCAGCGGCCCGTCTTGCTCGAGGTGCCGAGCTGGTAGTCGAGGGGGCCATTCTGGTAGGGAGCTCGGTTGTTTTCGATGTCGTAGAGGAGGCGGTTGGAGATTTCGGTGACGGCCTGGTTGGAGATGTCTTGGTTGGATCTATTTGTTTTTTTTTTCAACGGTCAGCGGGCATGGCAGTGGTCCGGTAGAGGCGAGCGCAGTGCATACTGTATGCCAAACTTGATACCACGGAAGCGCTTGGGGACCTTGTCTACGAGTTGCTGCTTGACTCCAGCATCGTGTACGTGGGCCATGCCGCCGAGAGGTGCGAGCAGCTGCGCCCGACTGCCTATCGCATGCGGCCGCTGGCTTCTGAGTACGAGCTGGTGCTACGAGCAGCGGTCATGTACGCTCACGGAGGCATGTAACAGACTTTTTTGCTTGCGGTTGCGGTGCAGTCTGTCGCGTGCAAGAGACTTTTAGAAAATTTGCGACGAGTGTGAGCAAGAAGCAGTGGGGTCGCGGTCGTACCCCACCATTCTGGCGATGAACGCTTCTGCTTGACTCCCAGATATAGTCCCTCCTTTGTTAGTACCTCTCATCATCAAAGGCATTGTATTTGTATACATGTAGATAATTTCACTCTATAGATTGCCGGCTGGCAGTCGGAACGGATCATGACTTGAGGCTTGGAGAGGATTCATTGGCGGCTTGTTTCGCAGGACTTGCTGATAAACAAACTTAGTACTGTGTGTACAGTACCTATCCGTAAGCTCCGTTGTATTGCGGTCCCGGCGAGCTGTGGTAGTGCACAAAAATAAGTGAGTCATCTGTAGGCTTGTTCATGCCTAGGATACGCTCGATAATTTTGTACACTCGCCAGCTTTCAACTCACCTATCGGTTTGGACGGGTCCCGCGATTGCATACCCTATACCGGATTTTTCTATGCATCATCCCATACCGTTTCCATGACGCGGTGCTTAACATCCTAATAGTGAACGGTGGCGCGGGAAAGTGAGACTGTTTTACTATGAGAGCAACTCAACTAAGCTTTAGAGGCATACTTTCTGAGTAGGCTTTGCTTGTTGTTCCGAGGCGCTTGATATCTGCTATCCTCGAGTACGACCTCCCGACAACCGCAACTCATGGAGACACACGGATCGACAAACAATACTCGTTCCATCTAGGGTTAAACGCCATCTCCTGATTCCCATCTTCCTCCCCTTCCGAACGTGCCGTCTTCGTGTCTTCCAAAAAGTTCTCCGCCCTACCAGGGCTTCCAGATCGGGCATCGTCATGGTTGGTCCGACGGCATCCAAGTATAGCCGCGCGCGACGCTCCGTCCGTCCTGTGGCCCGTCGCCGTTGGGGCGTACCGCATGAACCGGACGATGACTGCTACTACTAATTTCTAATGTCGAAAGGGACCTAATTAACCACCTACCACCGGCGGCGGAGCAACCTCTGTGGCTAGACCGAATCGATTGTTTCGACAGCTTACCACCGGCCGGGTAAGGCATGTAGTTACTGGAGGTCCCAACTAATCAGAAAGCAACGCGGAGCAAAAAAAAAAAAAATTAAAAAACTAGAGAGTACATATAGTGTAGCATGTCATTAGGAAACCACCTTGCCGAGTGAAGCGTACATGAGCTGCCCTTCTCCCTCCTTTTATCCCCGATAGATCCATTCTGGCACCCTCGACCTTCCTCTGATTCTGCGTCTTCCACATCCACATCCCAACATCATTCTCAAGCACTCTCCCAAGCCTCCATCATGACGTCCCTACTCGGCCTCGACCTCTCCAAGAACCTCTCCTACTATACGGTACGCGACACACATCCACACCTCCCCCCTTTCGCCGCTTGTGGCGCCTCCTCGGCTCCCGGCTACGACGCGATTCCTCGCTCTCGACACGTTCCTCATTGCCTTGCGGCGCGCCTTCGCCTTCACAATCGCTGACTCGCATTGGACAAACACTGACAGGTTCCCGCGGCCTTCCTCACCTGCATGCTCCCTCATGTCTTCGCCATCACCAGCTCCGGTTCCGCCTACGATGTTGCCAATCCTCGAAACATCAAAGAGTCCGTGGGCAAGAGCGAGGCTCTAGATAAAGAGGTATGTCTCGGAGGCTTACTCAATTCGTATACGGCCCAACAACCCCTTTCCCCCGTCTTACACCTCTGAACTCTCACATTGGGCTCCCCCTCTGTCCCGACCCTTGTTTTTTTTTCGCTGGCATTATTCATTTCAATTCTGGGCACCAACTTCTAGCATTTCCGCTGAATAGGTATTTAGGCCAAGCAGCGCATCCTTCGCGCCAAGGGCGCCTCCGAGAATGGCTTCGAGACCCTCGGCTTCTACGCCGCTGCCGTCGTCGCCGCCAACCACGCTGGTGTCGACACCGCCTCCCTCAACGGCCTGAGCATCGGCTACGTTCTCAGCCGCCTCGCCTTCATCTTTGTCTACGTCGTCCTCGGCGGCAACCGCAAGTTTGTCCCGGCCCGCAGTGTAGTTTGGCTGACGGGCATCGGCGCCATCGCCACGCTCTTTATAAAAGCCGCCAACAAAGTCGCCGTTTGATGAGGAATGGGAGAGGGAGAGTATGCTGGCCTGCCGAGAAGGCGCAAAGTTATCGACAAGGTAGCGAGAAATGTGTAGATGAAAATTTATAGCTTGGTAATATGCAAAAACTCAATGGACTCAAACATCATAGCGATGCCATGATCGTAATATACACGCGCCAACGCAGCAGCGAAGAAGATTGGAAAAGTTGGCAACGGCAGCAAAAAAAGACAAGCTATATTCATAGAACCTTTGAGGATTAGAAATATGCCCGCGCTATAAAGAAAGACTCGCCAATCCGTCAATAAAAGCGTAAAAGTCGAATTCATCACCTCATGCATATTGAATCAATCATTGTTAGCCTGTGCATGCTCCTCGTCTTCACTGATACCGCCCGACGCTGTACTTTGCCCTCGCAGGTCAAGTACGTAGAAAGCAGAAGCCAGCACAAACAAACCCCCAACAGCCATCACAAAGGCAATGCTCTTGTCGCCGGGCGTACCACGGGGCTTCTGCCAGATCTTGAAAATGAGGCTCGACCCGACGTTGGCTAAGATTTGCGGAGCCGCAATGGCCATGTTGTGTATGCCCATGACTACGCCCGCCTCGTCTTTCTCCTCGTCATTGTCCATCGGCGCCCGCTGGCCGCCGGACGGCTCCCCGGTGGCCCCCTGGTCACTCACCTGTTGCTTCCGTGCGCGTAGCAGGACATCACGTCGGCTGATCTCGGCACTGATGATGGCGTATGGCGCCCACAGGGTCATCGCCCATGTGACACCGGCAATACCAATTAGTGCCGTGGCGCCTTCTACAGATTGCACGACGAGCGTACATAGCATGGCCCCAGAAAAGAGTATTAGCGAACCGAACCATGCCTTGTTGAGTGTAAATCCGGGAATGTGCAAGCGATCCAAAAACGGGCGCTTCTGGTTGCGGCGATTGCGTGAGGTAGAAAGCGCGGGCTGATCCATAGCAGCCTGGCTATCGTAGCTCGGCGCGATGAAGAAGGGCAACAGTACGTTGGTCAACAGGCTGACGACGGAGTTGACGAGCAACGCGAAGGAGCCAACACGAGTGGCCTGCTCATAGAGCTGGTCAAGCTCCTCCGGGCTCATGTTGGGGTTCTTCCTCAGGTGAGGCTGGACGTATATCTCACCAATGTAAGACGACGAGTAAAACAGCAGTGGAAAGAAGCCGACCCAACCGCAGAACTGCACTTGGCAAACACGTTTTATCTGCGGCGGCAGACGCCGGATGGACTTGAACAACTTCACAAAAAAGACAAAGACGCCCGGGTTCTGTGGCGCCGGGTTGCCGTCCGCACGAGGGTCTCTCTCGTGAACAAAGGCGCAGCTGATAGTAACCGTGATGGCAAGTGACAAGCATGCTATGGCGCATAGGATCTGAAACTGGGTGTGGCCAAAGAACCACAGCGGCTTGGTGAGGTTGACATAGCCGGCGATGAAGCCTAGGATATTGCCAACGCCGATGAGTCTACTGGCCATGGCATTGGCTGCCTCTTGCTGATGCGCCGGACCACAGTCGACGATGAACGCGCGGATAGCCGCTTGAAGAGCGTTGACGGCGAAGTCGAGAAAGTATATGCCAAACACTGCGGCGATGATGACAAATGTCTTTGTGGCATCCGACTCGCTTTCACCCCCAAAGAGGGCTGAAATGCCGCCCACAATCTCCTTGACCCAAGACAGGAAGAGAAGCGAGACGATTGTCACGACTGTGCCGCCCACCATGAATGGCCGCCGCCTGCCCCAGGGAATACGGCAGTTGTCGCTGAGGATGCCGACGTACGGCTGCACGAGCGTGCCCGTCAAGGGGCCGGCAATCCAAACGAGAGCCATGAGCGACTTGCTCAGGCCTAGGGACAGCAGGTAGGGTGAGCCATTGGAGAGCTCAACAGACCACGCAATCTGCAAGCCACCGATGCCGAGGGTCAGGAGGGTGAGATACCAGACGCTCTTTGTCGATTGGCTGGAGTCTACCGGACGCCTTGTCGTCGCGTCATCGCCGTCATCGTGGCTAAATGAATCGGTATCGCCGGCAGCGACGAGCAACGGCGAGTCCTCGCGTATCGTCTCTAGCTCCTGCTCCGGCTCCGGCTCTAGAACGTAGAGGCCGCTCTGCTGGGCGGCGTCGTTTGGTGGCTCCTCGGACAACGCGGTACTACGCGAAGTAGCGTCTGGCGAGCCCATTGCCGACTTGCCAAGTCTCTGCGTGCGTACCGTGCAGCTGTTGTGTGTTCTGTTTCGTTCCTTGCTTGAGAAAATCGGGAGCAGGCGGGCAAAGCGCGAAGCCTGGTGACAGAACTGTGGCGGACCAGCAATCCGTTTGACAGAGGGTGGATGTGGCGCCAAGTCAAACCAGCCACAAAGAGCGGCCCAGGCTGATGTCGTCACAGGCTAATGAGAGGGCCACGGCAAGGTGCTTGACATGCTTTGGTATAGACACGCGACCCGGTTAGTAGATGAGGAAGGATCTTTTGGGTTGGGTTGGGGAGCGACAAGCTATGGAGGATACTAGTCCGAATTTAACGACGTTTGTGTTTATTGCAAAGGGGCAATGTGTGTCACTGACGATCCAATGCACAGCGAGACTTGCGTCGCGATGGTGAGCCACTGAACGTTCTTGATGTGCTGGTGGTGTCGAGCCAACGGAGCCAGGCATGATGTGGCCAAAAAAAGCTGCCGCTTCAACCTTGTCTCTACTATGACTGGAACTGCAGTTTTTTTTGTCCGTCCCTTGCCAGGTCACTAGGGGGTTTGGTTGGTGGATGGTGCGCCATGATGATGCGTCATGTCTCCAGCCAAGGCCATCCCAGCCTAGCCACAGCGTGATGAGGCGAGCAGCATAAGCCACAGGACAGAACTGGCCGGCAGTGGGTGATGGACGTGCGTGGACTGCAGTGCAACCCTTGAAAATAGATGACCGGCGCCTTACCAGGTATTCATTAAGTAAAATCGCACATGTTTTATCTCCCCAGCAGTTGAAATTGACATGTATTCACATACGCGCTAGAGCCTGCTTGATTGTCACTGGATGGCTAGCCAATCTTTGGCGCAACAGGGAAGAAAAGAGCTGGAAGCCAAGAGAGATGCTATGGCAGTACGTCATTCCATAAATGAGTCGTGTAAGCAGCCAGCTTGGTAAGGACAGGACAAAACAAAAGAAAAGTCTCCGATCCGAGTCAATGACGGGAATCATCAAAAACTCGACCACCCACCCCTTTTTCTTTTTTTAGTGGCAATGACGAGCGGGCTGCCGAGCGGGCGGTGCGTGCCGGTGGTCAGCCAAAACAGAAAAGCCGGTGCCGCGCAGCGAAGAGAAGGAAAAAAAAAAGAAACCGGTCTAGAATGTTGTATGTATGTACACACCGATACAGCGTATTGCTGCTGTGACATTGCAGAGATACAATATGTGGCGATATCACATTTCAGCAAGCCAGGGCACGTACGCACGGGCGTAAAATTCTCCTCTGACGAAAAAGGGGGGAGAGGACGGGTTTCGGGGGACTCACCCCTCAGGGATCGCTGGCCTTCGAGCATGTAATTGCAAGCTGACAAGTGTCTACCGGTGGCAACGTATGTACCCCAATCTCTCGGATGTATATGGCTTTCTCTCGCCGGACATGATTAATAAAAAGCAAACCCCCCTGCTGCTCCCATGGAAACAAGGCAGATGGCAGATTCCTCTCGACAAGCTGGTCGGTCCAACTCGCAGAGTTTCTAGTGCCCACACCGTTTCTTGACAGTACCCCATTGTACCCTTTCGCCTCGGACAACTGTCCGCCCTGACCACTGGCAGGTACTACTGTCGGCGAAGGGTGCCTGACAGGCATATGAAGCCAAAAAGGCACCGCACCTATCCAGCAGTCACTTCGCTTTGTACTTCGTGAATTAGTAGTAGGTAGTACTGAGAGGGTTATTACCAAGGAATAAAAAAAAGCGACAACCTTACCAAAAAGGCTTTCTCAACAACATGCCACGCCAATAAAGAGCATCGTCGTTCGACTTTCAGCTGACATACGACATGTTCGCAAGACGTTTAATGAATATAATAATGATTTGTAAACGTTGATGAACATATGCCTCTCAGCAGTTGCACGCAAGATCAGTTGCGGGCCACCATGCCTGCCGTTGTTAGGTGTGCTACGGCCCCTAGAAGTTGAGATGTCTCGAGAGGTATAGTTACCTACAGTACAACATTCCTAGGCACCAAGTACACTGGAGGACAACTGAATCAACATGCTACGGACTTCTCCGGCTCCCCTGTCTGGCAAGGTAAGACTGGCTAGACAGACTCTATACCAGAAACTGCAGGTTGACTTTGCGAAATTGAAGGTAAATCTCGCCGCTTGGATACGTAAAAGCATTGCCGCTCACGTCAAGAGAGACATGGACTCATCTCAATAACTCGAAGAAGCACCCAGCCGATGATTCAGGCCTACCAGCCTAACTGCTGTGTAGCTTAGTCCCACGACCTTTTAGGACTGAAGAGCATGTACAAATCTGGCTGATTGTCGCCTCCCTGCCGGACGAGTATAGGTACATGTCTAACAGGGATTTGCCCTGCCCGCTTGTGGCATGCGCCTGGGCCTTTGCCCGGTCTCTGTACCTTGCGGCCCAACTCTGTGGCTTACGGATGGCTTCCGCGAAATGTCGCGGCCCATCCAGGAACACGACGGGCAGGTATCTCTGTTTCTTGATTCTCGCGCACTGAAAAATCGGTCTGTAGGTACCCAATTGTCAACGGGTCAGATGTCTCCCGGCTTTTCTCGAGGTACTAGTAGCTGTAGTGCGTAACGTGCAGATAGCACAAAACCCAGAAGGTACCGCCCCCTGAGCCAACCAGCTGCGGCCGACGTAACTTTCGGCCAAATCTGGAATTCGTCGCTTTTGTCCCCTAGCGCTGTGACCCTTTCTTATTTTGCAGTGCCTTTGTCTACCTTGCGTTTGAATTTTGTTCCTTCTTTTCTGGCAGGGCCCGTGGCCAATACTTATCCGAGAATATTGTACCAGCACGGTGTCCGTTCTTCCTCTCTGCTCCCCTGATTATTGTGTCGAAGCTGTCGTTAACACAACTCGCGCAAGACGTCATGACTCGGATCTTTACTAAGCCCTCCGGCCGAAGCGATAGAGACTAGAATTTTCACGCTATAACAAGAGGTTCTGCTGCACTAGTTATTGTCGATGGATAAGAAATTGCGAGTGAGCAGGACATACTACCCCGTAGATTAGTAGGTACTTAACTCACAAATGTACCCGTAATAGTGATATGTGCATACAGCATGTCTTGCGGCCGTGATGTGATTGCTACAACACCTGAAGCGCACATAGCCATTGCCATAGGCGTAGTACTACATAGGTACCTGGGTTGGAGGCAGGATGTGCTTCGTTCGTCAGTAAGCCACTGGATCCCTGGGCGTATTTTTCCTTTTTTTTTTCTCACCCCGTTCCCCCGTCTGTGCCCCTTTAGCATTCCCAGTGTCGCGCCAGTCTTTAGGAAGTATAAGATACCTGACGTTGATGAGCGTGCCTGTCTTAAAACCTACCGCCTCTCCCATGGATACTTGTCTACTACTTCGAGGTAAGTGTCTAGTAGGTGAGCAGAAGTAGTTTTTCCAAGTACCTGCAGTACCAGGACCACGTTCCCAAGATGAATACAAGATGAATACCCAGGTATATTGGGGGTAGGTGTGCTGACCTGCTGCGCTACACGCCCCACTACTGTACCTATCGGTACCTCAGAATCTCGGCCAGTCGAGAGTCAGTAGTACATACTACCTACTAGGTTCTGTGAGTAGACACCTGTCGCGCAAAGGGTACCTGACTACTAGTAGTACTAAGGTAGTACATCCCATCTTAGAAGGGAGCACCGAAGTAGAGGGTTGAAGTCAACCCCCCCTTTCTCCCAGCATTACCGCGTTTCCTCACATCATTCTTGCTTGCTGGCTTGCCTGTCCGCCGCAAACACATCTCGTTCTTTCTTTCGATGTCCAAACTCTTTCACTTTGATCTCAATCGGCAGAATCGCGTGTTCCCATGGTTTTGGCTGCATTGGCGATATAGCCCGCTACTCGCTATCGGCCCTTGTTCCCAAAAGAATCCTCGCTTATTAACTACCTCTACTGGGCACTCGTGATTAGTACGGGGAAATTTCCAGTGTCTTTTTCGAGCATTACCATACCTAAACTCACACCCTTGCTGTCGCCAACACCAACGATCTCCTTTTTCTCCCTAACATCGAAAACTACCCACTCTGCAATCATACTCACCAACTACAGTCACTCCTTTCCTTTTCTCTAGACGGTCTGTCTGCATCCGGATCTCATTGTTTTTTCCCAATCTCTCGTGTCTACTTCCCAGGAACATTGCCGTCTCTTACAAATCTCGGCCGGACTTCGACACAGTGACACACATCCAGGACGCAAACGCAGCTCGCACGAACCACGTTTCATCCTCGACCTTACTCGACACAATCCATCCCTCTCTGCGCTGTAGCTTCTGCGATTCGATTTTGCATGCTATAGCGACAGGCAAAAGGCTCTTTAGCTGAGCCCGCTTTGTGGTCCTTCCCAGGTTTCCTGTTCGCCCCGTCTCAGCGTGAAGGCGGAATTGGTTTTGACCTGGTTGGACGCACAACCCCTTCACCTACGACTCGATCCGCAGATACCCGTCCCGGATTAAACCAGCCTCAGATTAGTCAACATGACGGTGTCTGGCGAATTTACACACAAAGGCCAATCTCGAAACTCTCTAGCACTGGAAGATCGATTCGAAGTCTTGAAAGAGATTGGCGATGGTAGCTTCGGGAGTGTTGTTCTCGCAAGAGTGCGTACGGCTGGTGCCAACGTTGCCCGTCGCGGTTCTGCTGTATGTATCAATGATTTGCAGTGCTCAAAAGATTGGCATCAACATGCCTGCTTAGGACTCCTACTAATTCTCAATCATAGGTCGCCATCAAATCCATGAAGAAGACCTTCGACTCGTTGACCCCTTGTCTCGAGCTGCGTGAGGTTGTTTTCCTCCGAACAATACCCCCACACCCTCACCTCGTTCCTGCTCTGGACATTTTCCTTGATCCGTACAGCAGAAAGCTGCACATCTGCATGGAGTACATGGAAGGCAACTTATATCAGTTGATGAAGGCTCGCGATCACAAGTGCTTAGACAACACCAGCGTCAAGAGCATCCTTCTTCAGATTATGCACGGGCTCGAGCACATTCACGCGCATCAATTTTTCCATCGAGATATCAAACCAGAAAATATCCTGGTCTCCACTTCGTCGCACCAAGAATCGTCAAACTCCTTTAGGCGATACTCCGCCCTTGTCACGCCGCCATCCACGCCGCCTACCTATACTGTGAAATTGGCAGACTTTGGTCTCGCCCGCGAGACACATTCTAAGCTGCCATACACGACGTATGTATCGACCCGTTGGTATCGCGCCCCGGAAGTCCTTTTGCGTGCTGGCGAGTACTCCGCACCTGTCGATATCTGGGCTGTCGGTGCAATGGCCGTCGAGATTGCCACATTGAAGCCTCTGTTCCCCGGAGGAAACGAGGTGGACCAGGTCTGGCGTGTCTGTGAGATTATGGGCAGTCCTGGCCCATGGCATAACAAAGCCAATCAGCCAGTCGGGGGCGGAGAGTGGCGAGAAGGCAACCGTTTGGCTAGCAAGCTTGGCTTTTCCTTTCCCAAAATGGCACCCCATGCCATAGACACAATCTTGCGAGCGCCGCAATGGCCGGCGTCTCTCGCTCACTTTGTCACCTGGTGCTTGATGTGGGACCCTAAAAGTCGCCCTACATCGTCACAAGCCTTGGCTCATGACTATTTCACCGATGCCATCGATCCTCTGCGCCCAAGGTCAGCAGCGTCCAAAATCCTAGGGCGCAAACAGTCGGATCTCGGTCGCTCCAAAGATACATCTTCTGGTACGACGTCACGATCATCTTGGTTCCGTAAGTCACTTATTGGCAGGAGTGAGGCCTCTGATCCGATAGTACCTAAAGACTGCGCGCCGCAGCCGGCTGTCACCCATTCCGTCTCGAACAACGACCTCAAGTCCCGCACGACCAAACGCAGCACGTGGACAAATGGGCTGTCCAACGTTGCTCCCATGCCGATCTTGCCTAGCATTAGACCAATCTCACCTCTGTCCGATGCCGTCACGGCCCGCGGGAATAACGGTCCTGCGGACGCGCCGTCCACACCCGGCGTCACGCAACTCACGCACGAGAAAAAGAAGCTCGGTCGACAGCTGTCTGTCACTTCTAGCACAAACAATTACAACACAGAAATGCATCGACAGCAGGCGGAGCGTGCGCTCAATGGCCAGTCCGGTCTCGCATCACCCCCCGGCGGTCAGAAGGAGAGCTTCTTCTCGCATCTTCGCAAACGCGCGCGACGGTTGTCTGGTCGCCATCAGGCTCCCGTCTCACCGGCTTTCGATGAGGTGGATGCTCAAGTTGGTTGTGGACCCTGGGCTAGCAACAGATCGTCTATGGTGATTGATCAGTCTGGAGCTTCCAAGACGGAAGTTTACGACTCTTTGGACCGTGCGGTGCAGAATGCGCCGCAGAACGTTGCACCTGTGCTCCCGGCTCACTTGATATCCTCCGCCAGCAAGCTCAAGAGACACCATTCTCTACCCCAGCAGCAGCCTCGTTCTGTCGACAATCTTATCGGCGCCGCTCGAAGCGGGCCCATCTCCAGCCGCACACGTCGGTCCCAAGTTGCTCATGGCGTGCACCGATATGAGGCCCCAGCAGAGGAGGATGAGCTTCTGGACGAGGTCCTCACCTCTACCCAGCAGGCCATGAGCCATATGGATGCCAGCCAACGAAAGCCCCTTCGCCAGTCGGCTAGTAATATTGGCTTCACGTCTCAAGCTTACCCAAGTCCATCGCCGTCAGCTAGCGGCAGTCAGACCGTCGTCCCGGACGGGAACGACGCTATGACGCCGCGACCTCTGGATCTGGGTAAAAAGGGCAACTTCCAGTACAAGTGGCCCACGCCG
The DNA here is from genome assembly GCA_018831755.1 of Niveomyces coronatus. Lineage (NCBI taxonomy): Eukaryota > Fungi > Ascomycota > Sordariomycetes > Hypocreales > Cordycipitaceae > Niveomyces > Niveomyces coronatus. Next base: position 18,980 of record JAFEME010000520.1, read on the forward strand.
CCCTACGACGGGGGCGAATGGGGACACGCCTCGAGCGGGGTATGGACAGCAAACCACCGTATCTGAGTGTCGGCGCGCCGACCTTGCCTGATCTCATTTCTTTCTTTCGTTACGCATCATGGCCTCGTCTCGACGATGGCGGTTTTCGACGCGGAGGCTGCCTCGAACAGCAGACTGTTTGTATACTTATTAAATCATCTCGACGTACATCCCGACAGCACTTTCTCACATCTTGTCAACACGCGGCTATATACACTCATTAATCTCGGCGCTCTTATATACTAATTTCTCCTGCAACATCACCACATGTTATTGTCGACTTCTCGGATCCCAACATCAGTATCTTTCTTGACATTTACAGCGATCTGCCTTTGTTGCCGTTCGTTCTATCTATTTCGAAATACCCCTCTTTATAGACTAGTTGTATTCTTGTTTCTGGACGGGAGCGTCCGATTTTCCCCAGCGGTTGTCTCTTTTGTAACATATCATCCTTGCAATTCTGCTTTTCTTTGTCATGATGAGTGATATCTATTCTGATGGAGTGAGGGCGCTTGGATCAGGTTGGCTCGGGAAAAAGAAAATTATTAAATTGGCTGTACCAAGAAACCAAGTATGGAGCGTTATCTACATTGCGAGACTTGAAAACATTTTGATTTGGTGGTTGATGGTTGAGAAACTGGGGAATCTCCAGGCATGCGCCGCACACATGCAACCACACACATGCAATTAACTATCTAATATACATACATATATGCATTAGACATCTGCCAAGAGCGGACTTGAAAATCAAACAGCCAAGGAAGTGGATGGCAGCTCGAAATGCCGCATGATTGAGGTGCCTTGGTATGAGTGCTATTCCTCAAAAATTGAGGGAGACTAACTACTAGGTCTTGAGGGGATCCGAGGATCGGAAGGAGGGGAACGTGATGGAGGTGATGGGAAGAATTTGCGCCTCGTCTTGATGGGTACGTATTTGAAATGAATCGGCGAGCGAATCGCCCGCTTTTGTTGGTCCATCGCGTCTTTGGAGAGGACATGGAGGGGAGGAGAGGAGGGGCTGATGCGGGAGCGAGGCTGGCGGGGTTCGTTCGATTCGTCTGTTGTCTCCTCGTTGACCCTGACCAATACTGGGTGGTTTGGCACTTTTTTTCTCTGTTTCTATTCTCTCAATAACCATTCCCCTCAAC
>JAFEME010000521.1:0-20165 GCA_018831755.1 Niveomyces coronatus
CGGTTTTTTTTTTTTTTTTTTTTTTTTTTTCCTTTTTTTCCGCCTGGAGGGTGTTCTCTTGGAGCGTACGAAAATGTCTTTGTTCTGCCACGGTATTGCCTCTGTTTGATAGTTCTTCGAGATTTTTTTTTTTTTGGAGATTTCAAAGGATGATGACCATCTAGACTCGATCTGTCGTACCTATAATTATCAGTGACTGGCACAACCTTTACTGAGGGTCAAAAGGTTCAGCCCGAGCGAGGGAGCAATTAATAATACCTGGGACCTGGACTGCTAGCAACGGCGCTCAACGGCGACGCTAGATTAAAAATAGCGATAATGACGCAGATGCGACACGATCAAGATTATCAGCAAGGACCAGATCTAAGTAAAATCTGTATAATCATTAATCACGTATCTTGGAGACTATCTACAGTGGCTATCCTCCACCCTTTTGCACTTGGACGGGATAGCCCGGGCTCTGACGGGCGTAATTTTTTTTTAGCACTGCGACGACATACATATTATGGAGCTGCAAACGACTGAATGCCCCCCCTCCCGGTTCTTCAGCCGTTGCACGCGGAAAACTTATCGTCCTCCATTACCTTTCCCCCTCCCCGCATCATCAGACCTCCAACAATTCTGTTGACAATATCTCTACCGCCAGATATCAATACGCGTCCCTCCCACAGAGTTGGCATTCCCCTGCGAACTCTCTTTTCTCCTCCGTCTTCTGCGACAAAACATCCCATGACAGGCCCTCGGCACCACGAAATGATTGGCCAGACTCTGTCCGCCTGCGTCCTCGTACTTGTTGCTCCTGCTCAGCTTTGCTAACAGTAGCTCGTGGGCGGCTGAAACCCGTCGTGTGAAGAGGGGAAATCGATAAATCGATTCACTAAAGAAGGGTTTTTTTTTTCTTTTTTTTTTTTAAAAAAAAAAACCAACAACAACAACAACAACAACACGCAACTGTCGAGGAAAAAGCTCTGGAAGCAGGAGCAACAAGGAGAGGGGCCCGGTGGCGGTAAGCGGTGAAACACTCCGGAGCGATGGCGAGGAACATTAATCCCATATGGGCTGCCCCGATCGCATCGACAAACTTCAACGTCGTGACTGCGGTGCTGGGCGGCTTCATCTCGCTCTTTGGCCTGGTGTCCTATCTGCTCAAGGAGCACTTTTACCTCTCGGAAGCGCGTAAGTCGATGTGCCCTAGGCCGACAATGGGTCTGAGGTAAACATACCGCGGAAAATGCCAGGCTGATTTTGATGTGTCATGTTTTCCCTCCCGCAGTCATAGCTATGCTAGCTGGTGTTGCCTTTGGTCCAAAGGGCGCACATTTCTTCCGCCCCAAGGATTATGCCGGCTGCCCCCAGAACAGCCTCTCCGAAAGGGACTGCGAGGCCAACATCGACGCCATCACGCTCGACTTTTCCCGACTGGTCCTCGCCGTGCAGCTCGTCTTGGCTGGTGTGCAGCTACCTAGCAAGTATCTGTGGAAGGAAATCAGGCCGATCCTTCTGCTCGTCGGACCCGGAATGGCGGCCATGTGGCTGGCGACGAGCCTGCTTGTCTGGGGTCTCATCGGCACGCCGAGCTTCCTGCATGCACTGGCCGTCGGCGCCTGCGTGACGCCGACCGACCCCGTCCTGTCGGCCGTCATTGTCAAGGGAAAGTTTGCCGACAAGAATATCCCCAAGGAGCTGCAGGATCTGATTGTCGCCGAGTCCGGAACCAATGACGGACTCGGCTATCCGTTCCTCTTCTTCGCTCTCTACCTCATAAAGTATGTCGGTAGCGGCGCCTCGCCCAATAGCGGTGGTGCCGGGCAGGCTTTTGGCTTGTGGTTTGCGTTCACCTGGGCCTACGTGATCCTGATGAGCATCGTCTATGGTGCTCTCGTCGGCACGATTGCCCGATATCTGCTGCATTGGGCCGAGGACCGTGGATACGTTGATCGCGAAAGCTTTCTCGTCTTCTCCATCACCATTGCCCTCTTTGTTCTCGGTACGTGCGGTCTCATTGGGACCGACGACGTGCTGGCCTGCTTCATAGCCGGCAATGCCTTCACCTGGGATGACTGGTTCCGCCTCGAGACCAAAGATGACTCGCTCCAGCCAACCATTGATATGCTTCTCAACGTCAGCATCTTTCTCTGGTACGGTGCGGTGATTCCCTGGGATCTCATTGCCAACAATTCCTTCACTCACCTCTCACGTGTGATTCCGCTGGGTCTTCTCGTGCTTGTTCTTCGCCGTCTTCCCTGGGTATATGGCATGCATCGCTTCATTCACCAGATTGAGGGCCATCGGCAGGCCATCTTTGTCGGCTTCTTTGGTCCAATCGGCGTGTCAGCTGTGTTTTACCTCTACATTGCCAACGAGTTCATCGAGAGGCATCTGAGTGACGGCGATGTGCCCAGAAGCGACGTTGTGCACCTTCGCGAGACAATCACAGTTGTAGTCTGGTTCATGGTCGTGTGCAGTGTCGTGATTCACGGCATATCCATCCCGCTCGGCAAGGTGGGCTACCTGGCCCCTCGGACGCTGAGCCGTGCCCTGAGCGGCGATACGAGTGATAACAACAGTCGGCTCATCTTGCCCGGCTTTGGCCGCCGCATCACGGCGAGCAAGGACGACAACGAGAACAATCAGATTGGTTTGAAGCGGGGCAGGTCGTCGCGGCCCTCATCTACCAGTCGGACGCCCACCGAGCGACCTCCCATCGGCCGGCCAGGGTCGACTCATAACCCGAGGACCGAGGAGGTCGCTTCGCCCAAGCCTTCGGTAAGGCGCGAGATCAGGTTTCCAGACGAAGTAGCGCAAGCGTCACCGTAGAAAGCGGAAGCCGTGTGAACATGGAGTGTTTTGACAGTCGCATAGGGCGCTGAGAGAAAACGCGATGTTAATGAGCGGAGATTAGAGCCGGGCAAACATAATGTCCTTGCGTTGGCAAGACATGCTATATTCATCCCTCTGACTCGGAGCACGGGCTTTTCCTCACGCCGCACTATGGTTTTGCATATTTTCAATGGAGGAGCTAGGTTTTTTTTTTGTCGTTCTTTGTCGTCAACTATTTTTGTGGTGATGACTAAAGATGCAGTGTCTCATAAGAGAGGGCGCGATGTTTCATAGGAGAGTTGTGCCATGTCTCATAAGTACTTTTTTTTTTTCTAGCTCGAGGTGGAAGATGAGAGAATGGAACTTTTGACAAGGAAAGATGCACAAGTAAGACTTGTCTAGTAGTATTAACTATTGTGGTGGTCCAGTCTTATATACTATTTCTGCTCGGACCCGTACGTCTTCTTGATCTCGTCATGTAGAGTCCCAATGGTGCCCACGTCCAAGGCGGCAAAGAGCTCCGGCTCCCTCAGCGCCCAGTCAAAGTGCTGCATGGCCAGCACCAGCTGCGCCGCCCACACGCGGGGGTCGACCTTGCCGACGCCGGTGGCCAGCGGGGTCATCAAGACCGAGGCGATGGCCTCCCCCTCGGCGCTCTCGTCGTTGTGCCTGTCGACGGCGCACAGCATGCTCCAGACGCACTGGTACACGATCTCGCGGTCCCAGGTGACCCTCTCGGGGACGCGCATGGTGGGGCACAGCAGGAGGTGCCTGGCGCCCCAGGAGTTCCTGCTGCGGGCGGCGAAGCCGTCGGGGATGCGGACGACGGTGCAGGAGCCCGGGTTGGCCCAGCCGCGGTGGCGGGCGTAGAGGACGCGCTGGGCGGCGCGGGTGAGGGCGGGGTAGTCGTCGCGGGGGGAGAAGGCGCGGGAGATGGCGTCGTCGAAGGCGCCGTCGAGGACGCCGTACGAGTTGGCGGGGGAGACGACGGCGTCGAAGCGCAGGGAGGGGTCGAGGTCGGCGAGCGTGGAGGCGTGCACGGCGACGGAGAAGCGCGCGGCAGGAGGGGGCCGGAGGGCGGCGGCGGCGGCGTAGGCGTCGCGCTCGGAGGCGTTTTTGCAGAGGAGGTGGATGGTGAGCTGCGGCATGGCTATGAGGATTGGTTTTTTTTGGTGGTGGTGGTGAGAAAGTGGTTTTGTGTTGGGAAGAGGAGGGGGGGGATAGAAAGAGGGATTGGGCATTTTCTGAGTTATTTAATACTTGGTGAGGAGGGATGATGCTGCGGTTTGTGATATTAGGCAACCGGATATTGGTCCCTTTTTTTTAAAAAGCAGCTGCCTGCCAATACGCCCTATGAGGCTAAGTAGTTCCAGGCATCATCGTATTGTGTCGATGCGTGGGGAGGGGGAAAGAGGACAGGTGTCTGGGTTGGGGATTGCTGTTGGAGGACTGGACAGGGATGGAGAGAAGAGAAAGAAAAGAAGAAAAAAGGGCCAAGGAAGGAAGCGAAGAATGTGGGATGTTCTGTGATTGTGTTGTGACTTTTTGTGTATGTGTAATTGAACTGCGCGGGAGACGGTTATCTGATCCCCCGCTTCCGGTGCTCCACCTCGCCGAGGCACGGGGCCGAGCTGCCGAGCTTTATGGGGGACTTGAGCGGAATAAGCTCATATGACGGAGAGCGTTAATATTGTATAGACTTTTTTGCCCTTGAGGCTGTGCGAGTTGGGTCGTGACCGTTTTACGAGTTGGAACATGTGGAAACCGTCCAGGGGGCAGGGATCTGATGTTACATGAGACGTGACCCTAACCCTGAGACTGGGGGCTGCGCACTCTCGACCGACGCTGTCATGGCCGCCTTTGTGTACAACACGGCCGGGGTGTACTTTATGAGCATGTATTGACAGCGTTCTTGTATTCGAATGGTAGATTGACAAGAATTGACGTTGTCTATATATATATATGTATGTATTTTAGAGGGTAGCAATCTTTTTTTAGAGAGAGAGACTTGTAAGGGCTAGCTAGCCTGGCAGGTGATGGGGAAAAAAAAAAACGACCGCTTTTCCCATGCCGACAGGTGTATGTACTGCTCTTTTTTTCTGTCCACCGCATGCCTGGCTGCCAGAACCGGATTTGTGCAAGCGGTTTCATAACTTTGCTTCGCCTCTGACGGCGAGGCCTGCGTGTCTTTGTATTGGCAGCTGTCTTGCTATAAGAAAGAAGAATATCCCTGAAAGAGATGCATATCTCGGCAGATGGCCTCATAAGTGTAATCAGAAGAAATCGGAAATTGCTAATATTGCGTGGAATAATCATTGCCTTTTTGCCATAGTGAGCAAAGGCATGCGTGCTCACCAACCTCTGATTGGCTGGCCCGATTGCAACCCGGAGATGTGCAACTGCGCCTTCACTATGCACCGTCGCCTGTCGATGGCTTCAAACCCGATTCATTCTTCATGGCGTGCTCGCATCTCGCCAAAATAAATATGGCCTGGCAGCCATCGCGTCCTCACCAAGACTGGCGCGCAGTACGTGGTCGAAGAGAGCGGGCTCTTCCCCTCCCCAATCTAGCTGCATCCGGTGCCTCCGCATCAAGCATGCACAGGCCCTTATCGCTCAGCCTGTCGAGATGTCACTATAATGATGAGCGGAAATCCTAACAAGACCGACCAAGCGAAAAATGAGAAGATGCTGTCCCCATAATCTACCGCCATATCCTGGTCGAGCTGGAGACTAATAAAAAGGCTCAAGAGGGCAACTCGGAGGGGGGGGCTGGAGAAGCTGGGCGGATGGCGCATTTTTATACTTTTTCTTTCATCTTGTCGCTAATAAACGTTCATATCGACCGACAGTCTTGCCGAAAACACCAATGTGCTGTTCAACTTGTCACCTCAGTTGTTTGTGTCCTCGGCTGAAACCCCGGACAGTGCTTCTTGCTGCAACGTCCGTGTCTCGTGATGAACCCGTATGCATGTCATGTCGTGGTCCAAGCTCTCCTCATTGCCTCTTTTTCCTCCTGGCAAGGGCGAGTGACGAGCCAATCAGCGCGCCGCCGTGAGCCATTAATAGCCAGGAGGACATGAACATACGAGGTCGCATGGGGCTCGGCAGGCCCGGGAGTGGCACAGCATGCAATGGCGCTGCAACCGCAATGGGAAAGGAGCCATTATTTATCAATACGGCAGGAAAGTCAGGTCATGGTTCGATAGCTGAGCTATTTATGCCGGGGCAAAGTTTGATGATGGGAATTGCAGGATGCCTTTTTTTTTCCCCCCCAACCTTGATAAGTAGTGGTGATGGTGTTGACGGGATGCCGAACCAGGACCGCCGCAGCCAGCTCGTGGCTGCGGACTGTCGAGACTTGTGCTGACGGTTCATACTCTTATCCGTGCCCATCGCCAACATTGCAATCGCCAATTGCGGCATCTGCCCTCTTGCTTACCTAGGTGGAGAGCGGCTTCGTGTATGTATATGTCTCGTGGTGGCTAGTCTGCGCCGCACTCGCCGACGTGCACATGGTTTGTCCCTGCTCACCGAGTCATTCTGGATCTACGAGGCTGTCGCGTAGAAGAGGTCAGGATGGGGTTGTAATCCTTGACGCATCATCAACGTGACGCGAAATCGTATTGTATTGGATTGGCAACTCTTGGCGTGCCGGGGAGGGGGAGGACAAGAGGGGGATCGTCCGACGACCCTTATTTTAGATGACTTTTTGCAGTTTTCGTGAATTGGGGGTTGAATGCGAGGTTCCTCAGAGAAGTAGAGATATAATGATTCAACATGAAGATGCAGCATCGCGTTGGACAGCCGAACAACCAGAGCTATACGGATCATTGAGCTGTTGACACGAATACGGCAGCCAACTCTATCTCTTTTAGCCCCAAAAGCTCTTCAAGGGCTCCTCCGGTGGATTGCGGGCTATTGAAACGCAGGGATACCGGCGCCGCGCCACCCAAGCCTTTTTGTTGTCGTGTGTTTTGCGCTCGCCCCCCAAATCTAGATCCTTTTTCCTACCCACCCCTACCATCCTACATACCAGACAAGACCACCCCCGGAACTCCGCCTTCCGCAGAACCGCATACAGGATTTGGTGGGCAGGCTCCGGGAAGCAGGTCCCCTTGTCGGCGGCGGGCAGTCCTCTCCGGCTCTATGGGCGGCCCAGCAACATCTGACGGGGCCATCTGTGCTGTAGGTAGGTGGTGACCCGAACCCCCAAAAAATCTTGGAGTCTTTGTACAGTACGTCTCCGAGGAGGGCGAACAAAGGAATTTGAGGATGGATAGTAAGGGGAGGGGGGGCAGGCATAATGAAGCACAGACTCTGGATGAGCCGCTGACGTAGTTGTCACCTCGGCCATCACAGATGCCTTTATTTTGTTTTGTCGCAGATTACAGGCGAGACACGTACTGGTACTTTTGAGCGGATGTGCTGTTAGTTAGTATCCGTACTGCTACATATACCATTCCCCCCCCCCTGAAAACAGCCTCGTCATCGGGGGGGGGGCTTCCAACGCTTGCAGTCGCTGTAACCCGCCGGCGTCAGTGTGTGAGTGGGGGGGGGAGGGGGAGGTGGGAAGCTTTCTGCTAACGAGGCTGCTGCAACGAGAGATTGCCTAACCAAACACGGGTGTGTACGGCCTGTGCCTGACTTCAGCCAGGTACAGACAGTCCTTTATTATCATGCAAACATCATCACCATCACGCATCGTCCATCACCATCATCGGCATTCACCAATTTGCCCATGCCCTTTCAACACCTTCTCTCTTTTCCCCCCTCTCAAGATCCACAATTGGCCCGCGCTCGTCTTTTCTTTCTTCCTCTCCTTTCTCATCACTTTGCCTCATGCTTTTATGGTTTCCAATTCGTTTCCAACCCACATCGCAGCCTCTTCTTTCTTCATCTTAATCAAGTCGATTATTTTTTTTTTAATTTGTGGACTTTTCTCTCTATCCGAATGCTCCCTCTCTCTCTCTCTCTCTCTCAATGACGTCTTTATCTCTCCTCCCCTTTGCTAGCACCCATCACTAGTCGTCTAGCCTTCTTCACCGCGCCGCGCTATCCAAGAGGCGGTTTACTGTACTAGTAGTTATCTTTTATTTTATTCTTAATTTTTTTTTTCCCGTGGACAAACTTTTTCCTGGCTCTGCTGCTCGTTTGATTTTTTTTTTTTTTTCCGGTTGCTTGACAAATCTTAATTCCCACCTTGCATTGCATGCATCATTGCCCTCATAAAGGTTATACTGAGGGCCAACTCTCGGTTTTTGGTTGACCTTGGATCTGTCCTGATCTGCAGTACCTCTACTTGCCCTGATTAGCTTACAGGTACGGACGGACCGCTATAGTGCTGTTTTTGTACCTACCAATGTACTGCAGCTCAGTCCGGCACCCTGCATCCAGTCACCGTAAGCCCCATCTGTTCTGTCCCTGGCCGGGCACCAGGTACCTCTGCACGTAGGTGCCTGGTCCTGTACATACTGTACATACGGTGCGCGGCCTGTACCTCAGTAGGAGCAGCCTAGAGGCAACCGTTCCTCCGCAGCCTCCCAAGATATTCTTTTCTGTCCTCTACTTTCTCTACGTCTTTGTTCCCCATCCTCCCTGCCCTCCATTGTTGCTACTGCTACTGCTTCTTCTTCTTCTTCTTTTTGCTATTCCGTTTCCCATTCAGCCTCACAACCCCTTGTCCGTCCCTGCTCACTGGTCTGTTGCTGGCTGGATACCCAGCTCCGGACCTCCTCCCCCCCCAAACCTAATAAGTAGGTACGTACAGTACCTACCTGGTGCCTGCTGGCTGTCCCGAATTCGTCATTGACTGGCCGGCCAGTACCACCAGCAGCACCATCACATCACGCTCGAGGTACAGCGCAACCCAACCTGCCAAGGATATTGCCATTGCCATTCGCCTGACATCGGTCCACTACCGACCATTCACCCAACGTCTCCTCCTTCAGCTTCTACACAATATTCTGAGCATCACTTCGCCCTTCTAAGAACAAACAGCCCTCCAGATCCGCTCCCGCTACTTCCATATCGCGGCCGTTGCTCATCACCACCGGTCCTCGATCGTTCGCCCACGCCGGCATGACGGCTTGACGCCCTTCCAAGTGCTTCTCGCCGCCCGAGCATCTTTCTCGTACCGAAATTGCTCCCCTCGACCAGGTATAGCTTAAACTCGCCTCGGCCGGGACCATCTCCGTCTCCACAGCCATGAGTGTTGAGCGTTGGAGGCGCCGTGCCTCCGTCACGAGCAACAGCGATGTGCCACCTTCTCAAGAGCTCACCACCACTCCCCAAGAGCCCGAAGCGGCCGCCGCTAGCAAGAAGCCTCGGGTCTTGACAAAGGCTCTACGATCTCTCAGCAATTCCTCCATCGATTCCGTATCCGCCGTGCCTTCGCGAAGCTCAACCTCCCAGCGTCGTCTACACAAGGCCTCTTCGTCCGGCTCCAGCTCCATGATGGACCGCTTTCATCGCCGGGTATCTCGCGAGTCCTCGACAAACTCTCCCGCCGACAGCTGCCCCAGCCCAATGCTGGATGCCTCCTATGCCGCCATGGACATTGTCCTGCGTGGCTCGCTTCGACAAGACTCGTCGAGCCGTAGGGCCCGTTGTGACTATATCGTCTTGACCGACCAGTGCCTCTCGAAATTCTCTAGCTTCGAAGCTGCCCGCGTCACCTATCCTCAGCTCATGAACCACGAGGATGCCTCCGTCAGCCGTTCTACCTCCTCTGCGTCCATTTCCAGCAGGGCCAACGCCGCTGCCGAATCGCGTCTCGAGATCCCCCTTCTGGCCGTCGTGGCCATCTTTGTCGAGTCCAGCCCGACGTCTCCCCATCTTATCGAGATATGGTGGGCGTCTGCTGCACCTAAACTCGGCTACTGCCGCACGCAGCTCTCCTTCTCAACTGTCAAAGATCGCGACGACTGGCACAACACCTTGCACCGCACCTGTCGTCAGAAGATGCGCCAGAGCCCCGTCTCTGCCAACATCCCCGACAACGTCAGAGCCCGCATAGATCACATCGTACGATCTGCAGAGCCTGCTACCGTCAACTCCTCCAAAAGTTTTCCCATTTTCAATGTCGTGCGTCGCAGTCGTCCACTGTCCAAGGCACCGGCCGATGACTCGACCAACAATGCAGATGGAGGACCCTCTTTCTACTTGGCCCTCGGCCCCTTCATGTGCTATCTAGTCGAGATTCTTCGCTCAGACCACGCCACCCTACCCGGCGAGCTCATGACCAAGGTTTCTACTTTTGGCACGGTCACGCTGAGCCGGTTCCAGGCGTCCATCGCAACCCATCAGCAAACTTTCGGCTTGACATTTCGCCTTCCATTCGGCAAGGAAACGCGCTTGACGCTGGCCAGCGTGCACTACCGTCGTATTATTGAAGCCTTCATCAAAGTTGATAGAGTGCTGAAGCCTACTTGGCCGCAGCATCTACAGCAAGCCATTTTCGATATCCGTGGTCTCTCCCCCCCTCTGCAGCTCACCTCGGGCAACGACTTTGGCGGTTTCGATGTCAGTCTTCCGGCTTACTGCGCCGCCTTCAATGTTGCCGTCCCGGATTGGGTGATTGACTGGAACAACATCCCCTCGCAGCCATGTTTTCGCTTGTTACCTTCCCCCGACAAGCCACATGATGCCCTTCAGCTGCTGGCCGTGTTCAGAGCTCTGCGTTACAATGGCTACTTCAAGGCCGTCTCCTTTGCCAACGTCAACCTCACCGCCTTGGCCGGTCGGCACGACTTTGCTCAGTACGGCGATTCCATAGTCGTTGTCTCGGCCAACCGCGTACGCATCCCAGAAGATCTCTACGAGATCATGTCGCAGGCATCAGTGCTCGAGCAGGAGATTCACTCTCTTCTTTTTGCCTCGGACTCCCTTCGCGCCATAGACTTGACCAACGTTTTGGGCCTCTACGAGGAAAAGTCGGGTCGGCGCCAAATGGTCCTCGCTGCGGCCAATCGGGAAGAAACCACCAGCGAGCTCTTGCGACCCATCATGGAGCTTCTCAAGCGACAGCTGACCCACTGCAGCAGCATCTTGCTCTCGGGCAACCCCATTTCCACGACAGACGCGGAAGAGCTTCGTGACATCATCAGCCTGCACCAGGTGCGACTTCGACGCCTCGAAATGGCAGACTGCGGGCTAGCAGACTTCTGCTTGTCGGACATGTGGTCTGCTCTCGATAAGCAGGTCGAGTCTCTGGAAACAATCGACTTGTCGAACAATCAGGGTACCGTTCGGTTTGAGATTGTTTGCAATGCTCTCAGTCGTCTCACAAGCGTGACGAAGCTCCGCATCGCCCGTAACGTCCGCCTGGCCACTGAGTTGTCGCTCTTTGATGACGAGTCTTTGGCAACGTGGCGCCTCCAGGAGCTCGACTTGTCGGGCATCGTGTTGAATGACGCCACGACGGAGAGCATCGCCAACTACTTGGCGCAAGATACGTCTCGCTCTCTGCGCGTGCTCCGTCTCAACCACTGCGGCCTGAACGGTTCGCAGATGGCCAGGCTGTTTCGCGGCATGGGTGCAGACCGAGAGATGGAAGTCTACATGAACTCGAACCGTCTCGATGCCGGCATCGCCGACCTGTGTGATGCCATTGGCGCCAGTCTTGGACCGCGCGCCTTGTTCTTGGAGATGATTGATTTCAGCCGCGAAGAGAGCTATGTGAAGCTGTTACGCGCACTAACGCTGAATAACACCATCCAGTGCCTCAGTCTCGCCGGCTCCTCCACGCCGGACGCCGCCAGCGAGACGGCTTGCCAGGCCGTGTTTGACTTCCTGGCCAAGAACTCCTCGATTCGATTCCTTGACATGTCTGGGTACGACTCGAAGCTTGACGAGGGTAGGCTGGGCAGGGGCTTCTCTCGAGCTCTTGGCGGGCTTCGCCACAACACCACCATTGAGCATCTTCGTGTCCGCAGCCAGATGCTCAATATAAATGTGGGCGATTTTGCCGAGGCACTCTCTGTCAACAAGTCGCTTCGTACCGTCGACTGCGAACTCAACGACCTGACCTTGTCCAACCTGAGATTCCTCATCACCAATCTCGAGGGCAATGAATGGATGCGCAGCTTCTCTGCCTTTACGAGCCAGGAGCTGGCCCGGACCATTGAGAAGTCCGTCTGGAACGCGGCACTTCCACCGCCGACCAAACGCCCCTCCATGATGTCCCGCTTTCGAACTGAAAAGAACAGCCAAGCCCTGACGGAAACCCACCTGATACAGGAGCTCAGGGCCGAATGGGATCATGCCATTCTTCACTTGAAGGGCATCACTGACCACAACTTGAAAAGTCACGTCGACCACATCACGCGGAGCGAGGAGGCTGCTCCGGAGAGACACTCCTTGGCTGATTGTGACCGTCGTCTCGCGACAGCATTCGGCGGTCTTGCCCTGTCCGACCACGACGGGGTCAAGGGTTTCCTGACCGATCGCAGGGCCCGTTTGCCACAGCGAGGGAGTCTGCACGTCCGCACGAGCTCTAGCAAATCAACAGCGGACGGACTGGAATCGGTTGATTCGAGCGAGGTTGCCGCAAGCCCCGTTAGCGAGGGGGGCAGCAGCGAGTCTGGCGGTGCCGCAACGCCGCTCGACGTTGACGACGACCTCGTGGCAGACTCGTCTCGGCAGACTGAAGCGGAGCAGTGGAACGTGTACACCGAGGGGCCCGATCATTATTATGTCTACGGCGATGGCCAGGATGCCGATGTCGGTCTCCAGATGAAGCGCTACCGCAAGTTTCAGGGCGATCCAACTGATCGCATCGAAGAGGAAGCCCATGCACCATGAGGCTGACCTCGGTCCATTATGAGCTACTTGGCCATGAAGAAAGATTGAAGGGGTCTCTTCTTCCTCCTTTCTTTCTTTCATGCTCCCTCTTTGCTTCTTCAACTTGTTGATGTCAACTGTAGCTTTATCCTGTTTTTTTGCTTTCTTTAGCGGGTGGGTTCTTGGATTCAAAACGCTGTCTACTGGGCTGGTCTCGTGTCCCTCTTGTCTTATAGCCTGCCTTTTAGTGTTTTGTCTTTTGTTTTTGTTTCCGGATTTTGGAAGCCGATACCCATTAGTGTCTTAGCGAATTGATTCAGTTTGGTTATAAGATGACGAGTAATGGTGACCCAACGGCTTGCTGCTTAGTTATATGTTTGTTATTTGTTGCTGGGAGATCTATCGGTGGCAGACCGGATTGGCGTTGGAGGCCGGAGAGGTCGCTACGACATGTCTGTGATGACTTGACGGTTTAAGCCAGGGTTCCACTGCCTATGGATGCTCTCATAATATACTAGTTGTTGCTTTTGGATATGATTGGGCCGATGAGATAACTTTTGAGGGGAATAGTGAGAGCGATACAGAATATTTATCCATCAACCAATGTAGGGTAAGCACGAGTAGTAGGCATATAGTACATACTACGAAGCGTAGTACCTAATCAATACATTAAATAGTGCTGTGCTACAGCTGCTGTATGCACATAAATTGCACAACCTTGTGTACGAAAATTCGCTGTAAAGCCATAGCTAAGCCAGGCATCCACAAGCTAATTTTGTCATGTACTGTAACTTATGCAAGCTCCAGCCTCTCCCCACCCAACCCAATTCCTACAGTACATACACACGGCACTAGCCTTCGTCATCAGCCCCAACTGGATACGTACGGCTCTCTCTTCTCCCACTCTCTCTCTCTCTCCTTTCCACGACTCGCAGCAATTCGCCTCGCAGCGCACCCTGCTCTTTCGCTCGCGCGGCTCGAAGGAATTGTTTGTTTTCTTTTCTTTCCTGCTGATCCGAATCTCGCTATACATACGAGCTCTACGTGGTCTTTTGCGCGCGGGGGGGAAAAAAGAGCCGACGCTGATTGTCTCACCTCGTGAGCTGTGTCGCCTAACCTGCCGAGCTCCAGACCCAATTAAGCACCACATGATATCGAGGAAATTGCTGCTCTGGACAACGAAATTCTCACGATAAAAGGCGAGATAGTACTACGATATAGAGATTAGGTGCGCCGGAAAAGAAAAAGTCGTCATGTACTCCAACTTTGGCCAGCAACAGCCGGGGGGGCAGCAGTACGGTGGGAGCTTCAACAACATGGGCCAGCAACAGCAGCAACAGCCCAGCCCGTTTGCGCCCCAGCCGACGGGATACAGCCAACCCCAGCAGCAGCAGCAGCCGATGCAGACGCAGTACACTGGCTATCCGATGCAGGCCCAGCCGACGGGCATGCCGCAGCAGCCGCAGCACATGCAACAGCAATATACAGGCTACGTCGGGCCCTCACAGGGCGGCGGTTTCAACGCGAGCGCGCCGCCTGTCCCGTCGATACCGAGCCAGTTTCAGTCTCAATATCAGCAGCAGTCTCAGCAGCAGTCTCAGCAGCAGCCGCAGCAGCCGCAACAGAGCTTCCTGACGGTGCAGCCACCGGCTTCTAATTCTGCGCAAGGCCCACCCACGCCCATGAAGCCGCAGCCGACTGGCTTCAGTCAGATGGCAGCCTCTTTCCAGAGCGGCGGTGCAGCTTCTCGGCCTAGGGAGAGCCAGCCGGCCAAGACGAACAAGATCCCAAATATTCGTCTGTCCTTCATCACTGCCAAAGACCAGTCACAGTTCGAAACACTCTTCAAGTCGGCCGTCGGCGAAAGCTCCACTACCATGTCGGGCGAGCGTGCCCGCGACTTGTTGCTGCGTTCGAAGCTTGACGGCGACTCGCTTTCGCATATCTGGACTCTGGCCGACACTACCAGGGCTGGCGAGCTGTACTTTCCCGAATTTGCCCTGGCCATGTATCTTTGCAATCTGAGGCTCTCCGGCAAGACGCTTCCCCAGATTCTCCCCGAGAACATTCGAAACGAGGTATCGAGCATGGTGGACATCATTGGCTTCAGCGTTGTGGACGAATCCGCTGGTTCTGCTGCCCCCTCTGCGGCGGCTAATCCGGGATTCCAGTCGGGCAGCCAGCCCTCTGCTCAGCAGTCGCAGCCGCAGGTCTCCAACTCGCAACTCCTCCAGACGCAGATGACTGGCTACCCGGCTCAGCAGAATAGCTTTGGTGGTCAGTCTCAGACGATGCAGCCGCAAGCCACCGGCTATCCTGGCATGCAGAATCCTCAGCCCACGGGCTACAATGGCCCCTTGCCACCGATGCCACCGATGCCGACGGGATACAATCAAGGCAGCATGGCCGTGCCGCTCAATGCCCAGCCGACAGGCGCCCCGGGCCAGTGGGGTCTCGTCAACGCTCCATCATCTGGACTGCCCAATATTGATGCTTTGCAGGCTCAGATGATGCCTCAGCAGGGTCGCGAGGGCGGCAGCTTTACCACCCAGGGTCTTCAGGGCAATGCCGTCATTCCTTGGGCCATCACCAAAGAAGAAAAGACGCGATACGACTCCCTCTTCAGAGCCTGGGACGGGTTTGGCAAGGGTCACATCATGGGTAGTCAGGCTATTGAAATCTTTGGCCAGAGTGGCCTGGAAAAGCCTGACTTGGAACGTATCTGGACGCTGGCTGATCATGGCAACAAGGGTCGTCTAGACCTGGATGAGTTTGCCGTCGCCATGCATCTGATCTACAGAAAGCTAAACGGATACCCGGTCCCAAACAATCTGCCTGCCGAACTTGTTCCGCCGTCCACACGCAACTTTAGTCGTTCTATCGGTACGCTCAAGAACATGCTCCACGAAGAGTCTAACTTTCGTAAGGACTCGGGCGCGGCTCTGTTGCCGCAGAAGACGGGTGTCAGCTATATGAAGAACCGGTCTCTTCGAGGCAACAACTCGAGTTCTGCCGCTAGTCGCAAGGACGCCACCGTGTTCCGCAATGACGACGAAAGCTTTGGCTATAAATCAAGTGCTCGCCGTAGGGTTGGCACGAGTGCGACTGAACGTTCCGAGTCTCCCTCGTCTGTGGCCTCGAATGATGAGCTGACGCTTGACCAGCTTCGAAAGAAGATCAAGGAAAAAGAAGTGCTTCTGAACGCCATGGACTTTCAAGATGAGAAGAATATGGAAGAGGACGATGTTCTTGACAGGCGTGATCGGCGCGAGTCTGAGGAGCTGTATCGTCGTATTAGACGCATCCAGGGAGATATTGACGCCCACCCCAGTGCTTCGCTGGCGAGCGGCGACTCCGATGCCGAGAGACGTGCGCTTAAGCGACAGCTGCAGAGCCTGCTCGACAAAGTGCCAGATCTTGCTTCGCAGGTGCGCCGGACTGAAAAGGCCATCATGGATGCTCGGCTCGAACTCTTCCGTCTCAAGGATGCGAAGGCGCACCCGGGCAGCGCATCAACAATTGTTGGTACGGGCCCCGGCGGAGTTGTCACCGAGTCTGACAGACTCAAGGCGCGGGCCAAGGCCATGATGCAGCAGCGCACTGCCGCCTTGACCGGCAGAAAGGTAGACGTGCCCGTGGACGACGACTCCGCGTCGAAGCGCCTCGAACAAGAGAACATCCAGTTGAAGAATGAAAAGGAGAGCAACGAGAGAATGGTTCGTGATGTCGAGGAGAGTGTCGGAGAATTTGCTCGTGGTATCGAAGATAGCCTCAAGGATGGAGCGCAAGACAAGAGCAGCGAGCATGAGAAGCGTCGCTGGGAAGATGCATTGGGCGTCGAAGATGAAGTTCGTGATTTCATCTTTGGTCTGCAGCGTGAGAGCCGTGCCGCGCGTGTTCGTTCGCAAGACAGACGCACAGCTCAGCCGGCCGAGCAGGCCCGCTCGCAGCCCGCTGCACCGGCTCGAGCCGAGAGTCCTGCAACAGTATCACGGACTGGTACGCCACCCGTGGCTGGTGGCTCTTATGCTGCCTACAAGACGCCCGAGGAGCGGGCCGCTTTCATTCGGCAGCAGGCCGAGCAGAGAATGGCCGAGCGTCTGGCTGCGTTGGGCATCAAGGCTCCTACAAAGGCGGGAGAATCGGCAGCCCAGAGAGCCGATCGCGAAAAGGCTGAGCGAGCGGCCAAGCTCAAGCAGGCCGAGGAAGAGGATGCACGCAGAGAAACGGAGCGCCAAGCAAGGCTGGCGGATGAGCAGGGTGTACCGCCGCCCGCTGCAGAGGCATCCAAGCCTGCCCCGCCCCCTCCAAGAAGAGCACCCAAGCCTGACGTCGCGGAAGCTCAGGCGGCAGAGCAGAAGCTTGCCGAGGAGCACAGGCTCGCTGCGGAGCATCAGCAACAGCAGCAGGAGGCTAGTAACATGCGGTATGTCTCCGAAACAGATGTGTGGCCTACGAAGTCTGACTAACACTATGAACAGGGATGCCGTGAAGGAGGAGGAGAGCACGTATGCGAAGGAGCAGGAAGCGACGCAGGCACGCCTCAAGGCACTAGAGGAGCAGGTGAGAGAGGGCAAACTGCGCAAGGAAGAGGAGAGGAAGAGGAAGAAGGCGGCCCAAGCCGAGGCCAAGGAGAGAGAGGCCAAGCTGGCGGCCAGACGGGCCGAAGCGGAAGCAGCTAAACAGCGGGAGATGGAGCTCCAGCGCCAGCTGGAAGCCATGAATGACGACGACTCGTCTTCAGACGATGACGGCCCTGAGCAAGTCACTCCACTGGACTCGTCGGTGCACAGCGCGGCCGATGAGCACAAGACTGCCCCCCTTCCACCCCCCGTGCCGGTCGCCTCACCGCCACCCACGATAACAATGTCGCCACCGGTTGATACGGAGAGTAAGAATCCTTACAAGAAGCTGATGTCGCAGCCGTCAGAGGCCGCAGCAGAGGCGGCCCCCCAGGCCCCTGTCGTGGCCCCAGTAGTGGCGGCCTCGAGGCCGACCGGCCCTGCGACGAGCGCGGCCACACCACAGACGGAGGCCTCGACGAACCCATTCCACCGCATGACACAGCAGAGTGCGCCGTCCACAACACCGGCCGCGTCCTCGTCGGCGGCGGCAGTGTCTCGCAAGAGGGCAGACTCTGAGGATTGGGGCTCTGACAAGGACGAGGAGTCTGACTCGGAAGATGAGCGTCCAGGTGGCGGTAACGCTGCGCAGCTGGCGTCGATCCTGTTTGGCACCATGGCGCCACCGCGACCACTTTCTGCGGCCGGTAGGGATTCCAAACCCAGTAGTCCAGCGCCGGTAAAGGACGCGCCCATTGCGCCGCCGCCTCCTCCTCCTGCGGTGGATGGTTCAGATGCGCCGGCCGGTCCTCCTCCACCGCCGCCTCCGCCTCCCGTGCCAGGTGGTATCAGCAGCAGCGAGGCACCAACTGGCGCACCACCACCACCACCACCTCCCATGCCTGGCTCTGGACCTCCATCTGCTCCTCCGCCTCCGCCTCCACCACCTCCCACGGGCGGTGCTCCTCCGCCCGCGCCCCCAGCGCCTCCTGGCGGCGCCCCTCCAGCACCAACAGCATCTGGAGGGCGACCCAGCGGTTTCCTGAGCGAGATCCAGACGGGCAAGAGGCTGAAGAAGACGGAGACGAAGGAGAGCTCTGGGCCGACGGTCGGTAGAGTGCTGACTTGAAGTGGGTTGAGAGGTGCAGGATATGTGGACTTGCTTGGAAAGGTAGGGTGGTAATACGGGGTGACGAGTGATGCAGGTTGACGTTTGGTCTGGGGCTTGTTGTAAATTAAGGGTGTGCTTGGTGGTGAGTTGTGGATACATCATTACCTTTGTCTACTGGAAGGATTGCAAAACTGCCAGTTGTTGTCTCTACGTCTCTACGCGACATTCATGTGCATTGATGTATAGTGAGTCACTGGAAAGTCTCTAGATAAAGGCAACTCTTCATCTTGACCGTTGGACGGACACGCTTGTTCGACCTTTTTCGTCTTGTCAAATCGTAGATGATCTTGCAGAGCCCGGACCAACATTTGATCATTTCGGCGTCGGTTTCTTTCCAACACGTGAATGTTTGCTCTATAAGAGGGGCAAGGGGGGGGGAGGCTGCCAGAAGCCTCGTTTGATGTGGGCAGCGGCGTTGGGCTCAGATTTGTTGAAACGAGGCCAATCTACTTGCACATGCCAGAATATAGATGGGAAAGACCTGGACCCTTTCCCACTCCTAAGTGATTGGAGGAGAGGAAGAGATCGGAAGCCGGCAGATGGGGGGAGGCCGGCTGTTCTTTGTTCGTGTTTAGGCAGCAAGGCAAACCCCAAAGGGGGGCAATGATGTGAGTTGGGGGTGACTAGTAAATAGTGATTGGCTGGAGCGGTGAATGTGATGTGTTTGAGAGGAGGCAGGCATGAGGTCGAGGTCGCAGCGATGGGCGGCCACTCCATCTTTACGGGTCGGCTTCTGGGCCACCTTCTCTTGTCGTATCTTGTGAGAGACAGGGGGTGAAGAGGGTTGTATAGTGTATAGCAAGGGACAACTAAGAGACGCTGCGGCCTGGTGCGGCCACTCTTATCTGGATACGGGTGTATATACATATATGTATATATATATATATATATACTCTAGTAGCTGTTGCGGGAGATTTTTCCAGTACTGTTTGGTTTTACGAGTCAAAAGGCTACCAGGATTTATAGATGATTACTATATCAATAGAAAAATGCCAGGACAATGAAATGGATGTTGACTGCTTAGATGAGCATGTGGTACCGCTCGGGATAGCCGCCCGGTTGTGACAAGGCGGGCGGCAAAAGGTAGGTTGTACATGCATGGGTGTGTGTCGCCGGGGACGGGCGGTTAACAAGAGTTTCATAAATCCCTGTCAGTCTTTCTAGTCGGTTGGGCATCCGTTGTGCGACGCGGATGAATGCGTAATAAGAAGGGATGATTTCGGTGAGCGCTGCATTCACGTTGCACCCGACGGGGAACGGGGAACACGCTGCCCGTTTGATAAGGCGGTGTCTTGCAAGTCCCGGCGATGTAAGTTGGTAAGGAGAGGGGGGGGGGAATTTAGATGTATATCAGAGAATTTGCGTCGCCGTAACTGCATGCTCCTGTATAGATGGAGACGCCATGGGAGAGGCGATGGCTCGTGAGCCGGTGAGCTGAATCCGGATCTACTGATTTCACCAACAGCTGATTTATTGGAATCTCATTGAATGGATCGATCGGGGGGGCGAAAAAAATAAATAAATAAAGTAAGATAGAATAAGATAATAAGGACTCCGTTCGGTGGCAATGTTTTAGAAGTCCGGGTCCGTGATGGGCCGGATATTTTATTCTAGGGATAGGTCGCTCCAGCATTCCAAAGCGACGGTCTCGAGAGGCGGACGGGAATGCAAGGCGGCCATGTCTTTCCGGCCCTAAAAGAAAAAAAAAGAAAAAAAAAATTCATGGGAGCATTTTAAGCAGACAAAGAGAAGCCATGATGCGGCCGGATATAGAAGTGCTGGTCGGAGAGGCAAAAAAAAAAAAAAAAAAAAAAAAAAAAAAAAAAAAA
>JAFEME010000522.1:0-20147 GCA_018831755.1 Niveomyces coronatus
TCCCCCCCCCCCCCCCCCTCTTGAGCCTATACCTCCGATGTGGCGGGTTTCAGGACGCAATATTCTCTGCGCAGCCACTGGACGTCCGACAAGTATTGCTTGGCAAAGTGCCGCAGCGTCTTGAGAAACTACCTACTCGCCGGGTCCGTCCGACTTGGTTGGTCAGGGGCGTCGCCTGTGATTTATTTTGTTTTCGAGCAGGCGGGTATGCACGCACCTCTCCATAGTAGGCAGTCAGGTTCACAGCACTTGAAGGCCGAAGATGGTGTTAATTGCGACCTGCAGCCGTCAAGGGAGAGAGGAACATGACTGCCGAGACCTCCTGGCATCAGATGCCAGATTGCCGAGTGCTGGCTCTTTAATGAAGAAGAGACGCGCAATCTGCTTTTGCCAAGGATGCGAGGGACAAAGCAATCCTGCGGGATGCGGCACGTCTCGTGGCAGAGGGGCGAATAGCACTTGTACAGGATGCACCGTACCTTTCGCTCTCTACCAGTGAGTATTACAGCGCTCTGCACGTGCCGCGCGGTGGCACCGAGTCCAGTGGCCCTCATCGATCTCGGTTTGGGGGACAAAGAAAAGCGTGAGGAGCGATAGTTAGGTACATGGTAGAGACGCAGCGCGCTAGCAGTGGCCCGGATTGTATGCTAGCTAGTAGCCAGTGATGTGTCGCCTTCAGCGTACGTACCGAGTTGTAAAAATGTGGGTGTCTGAAAAAAAAAAATTATCTACCAACTCTACCAAGGGGTGGACAGAAAAAAACAGCCGGCCCGGTCATTGTACGATATGAGGTGTAGCGGCAGCTTTTTTTGGCCACCGCATGTCTAGCTAGTTCTTTGCGGCCTGGAAAGCTTGGATGACTATTGGGGGCAACGAACGGTAGCAGCTGGGGGTGTGGAGGGGGGGGGAGCGCCGGGGTGGGCGCAGCGGCTAGTGGAGTGAATGGCCGCCATGCCGCTCCATCCGTACCTGAGCTAAAAAACGCACAGTTGAGTCTGTGACCTTTGCCACCCACTCGATGGAATGGAGGGTTCGTCTGGCCCTGACGTCTTGTTGACGGTTGTTTCTCGTGGAAGAGTGGCTGCGTATCAGATTTGGAGACTGGTCGGCGAATGATTGATTGATGGACGGGTGTAAGAGCGTATGTGCTCTCTCTTTTGACGTTGTGCCTCTGTTCCAGATTGCACTTTATCAGTGACCTTGTTTCCACTGCCGCCACAGCTCGTAACTGTACCAGGCAGGGGCTCGCAGGTACCGGAAGTACCAGTCATTTTCAGAACCCACTCTTGGCCATTTACCCCTGGCCGCGAGTACGTGCATGTTGTTGATTCAATCTGTTGCTGCAAATGGCTCTCGATTCGCCTTCAATTCTGCTTCACTTCATCTTCAAAACCTCTCTCCCCTCTTTTTCTCCTCGTCTCAACCACACTTCTCATTCATCAGCGTCGGCCCGTCCTCGCCTCTTGTTTCTTGCTGGTCGGCGCGTCCACTGCGGTGCCACCTCACGCCAAAAAAACTTGAAACTATCCACAAACGGAAACGAGAAACAGACCGGCCGACATCAGGGATCGTCCCTGGCTGGCACTTGGCAGTGCTCGGCCTGCTTTTGCTGCTCTGCTCTCCCTGATCCTCAGATACTGAATCGCCTCAGCAGAATCTCTTCTTCTACGCGAGACTCCGCCCGCCTTGTCCATTGTCTTTTTTCCCATTTGTGTCCCTCTTTGCTCCGCCCATCTTCGTCCGAATTTGCTTTTACACGTCTAGCGAATCTGTTGTTCTTTTTTTTTTCAGCATCATAGTTCTCGACCTGCCTCCTGTTCAAGCTTCCTTCTGCTGGGTCAGCTTTTTCAAGAAGAGGGCGGGAAAAGAAGAAAAAAACCCGGTGGTCAAACACGGCACGGAACAATATTGGCTCACCGAGGAGTACAAGAAACTCTATTCATCACCGCTTCCTGCGATCGCACGCACCTTCTCGTACACTGTCCACATCCGTACTCTGGTGCCAACCTTCTTGATTCAGTGCTGGGCTGGGCCAACTTTCCAGCCACACACGGCTGTGTTAACCTGATCGGCTGGCGCAATCGAACTCAAACGCCCGACATTCCTCGAACCTCCAGCGGCCGATCCTTCCATTTCACGCCTAAAAAACAACGCCAGTGCCAGAGTCGGCGCTAGGTACCTCGCCTTGGTCCCATTCTACCCCTCTCGCCGTTGTACACCATGCCTCTATTCTCCTCTTGATTAGTCGACACAAAAGCTTGGGTCCTCCTCCGCGACCTTCTCACCATCACTTCATCACCACCCCACGGCTCGTCAGCATCACGTCCGCAAGTCTTTTCTTTGACTTGTAGGCACGTCTTTTTCGCATCTTGGACTTCGTTTCACGTCCTCTCTCTTCCCTTTGCAACTTCCCCCCAAAAACACACACTGCTTCTGCCTCTCTAATCTCCTCGCGCCCACCCTCCCTCCGTCCCTCTCCTCGAACCTGCCCTCAAGATGAGTTCAGACGCTCGCCCGCTCGCCGGGCTGGCAACAGCGTCGACTCCAACAATGCCACATTCTTTCCAGATGCGCGCCACAAATGAAGAGGTACAGCAGCCCAGTTCGACAATCGCACCCTATTACAACGCACTAAATGGAGTCAACCAGCCCATGAACATGGTTTTCAAGGATGCTCTGTGGTTAACGCTGGGCCTTCTCGCCGTATTTGTCCTCACCATTCGTATCATGGAGATTCTCTGGGCCAAACTGCGCCAAGTGTCTGCCATGTCCGTTCCGCGCGAAAAGCAGAGCTACTGGAAGGTTTCTCAATGGAGCTGGATGCCTAGTCTGAAAAAGAACCTCATTTACGCGCCTCTCTGGAAGAAGCGTCACAACCGCGAGTTTCGCCTATCATCCGCCATAAATGTTGGCACGCTGCCATCCCGACTTCACATGTGCATCGTCATCATCTACCTCGCCAGCAATCTAACATACATGTTCATTCTTAATTGGCAGAACGAAAACAAATGGGCCTTTTGTGCCGAGCTTCGTGGTCGAGCCGGCGTTCTCGCTTTGGTCAATATGGTTCCGCTCATCATATTGGCCGGCCGCAATAACCCTCTCATTCCTCTTCTCAAAATCAGTTTCGATACTTACAATCTCTTACATAGATGGATGGGCCGCATCGTCGTCATCGAGACCGTCATTCACGCCATCGCCTGGGCCATTCCCGCCGTCGCTGACGGTGGCTGGGCCAATGTGCGGAAAGCCGTTACCTCTTCCCTCTTTATCGGTTCCGGAACGGTTGGCACTTTCGCCATGATTGCGCTGCTCCTCTTCTCTGTGTCCCCTATCCGCCACGCCTTCTACGAAACGTTTCTCAACCTCCATATCCTCTTCGCCATCGTTTCCTTTGCCTGCACCTGGATACACTGCGCCTCATCCACCGTTCAAGTGGGCGGCCTGCCCCAGCTGCCTTGGATCATGGCTGTCGTCATTCTTTGGCTGCTCGATCGTCTCGCTCGTCTCGTTCGGCTCATGTACGCAAACTGGTCCGACAAGGGTTTCACGGATGCCCTATGCGAGGCCATGCCATGTGAAGCGACCAGAGTCACCGTCCGTTTACCACGATTCATGGCAATCGAGCCTGGGACCCATGCCTATCTGCGTTTCTGGGGCATCAACTCTTGGGAAAGCCACCCCTTCTCTGTCGCCTGGATCGAACACGAAACGACCAATAGCTTGCCCGTAGCCGGTGAGAAGGAGCCACTGAACGCAGTGGATCGAGCAAACGCCTACACGAACGTGTCATTTGTCATCGGTGCTCACACGGGCGTGACACGCAAGCTGTTCGAACGTGCCGGTCGTTCTGTACGTGGAATTCGTATCAAGGCTGCCCTCGAGGGCCCTTATGCCGGTCACCACTGCCTCGACTCGTACGGCCACATCGTTCTTTTTGCGGGCTCAACAGGCATCACCCATCAAATATCCTACCTGCGGCATTTGCTGGAGGGTTACAATGCCGGAACGGTGGCCACACGCAAATTGACACTGGTCTGGATCATACGAGAATATGAATCTCTCGAATGGGTCAGACCGTTCATGGACACGATCCTTCGCATACCCAACCGCAAAGATCTACTCCGCATACAAGTCTTTGTGACGCGGCCACAGAATCCTCGCGACATTGTCAGCTCCAGTTCTACAGTCAAGATGTTTCCTGGACGCCCCAATGTTCGCTTACTTCTCGTGAAAGAGGTCCAAGAGCAGGTTGGCGCGATGTGCGTGACAGTATGCGGGCCGGGTGGTCTGGCTGATGATGTGCGCTCCGCAGTGCGCGCTGTACAAGGCCACAGCGTTATAGACTTCATCGAGGAGAGCTTTACTTGGTGATGAATCCCAACATCCCTCGACATTCTTTTCCTTTTTTTTTTTCCTTTTCAGAATCTGTTTCTCGGATCCTATGGGCTTTATTATTATATTCGTCAGGCGAGGCTCGCCAGTTTTCTATTCGTATATATCGACGATTTTGAGGCGAGACATGGTGGTATCTAAGCCAACGGCGGGGGAAGTCGGCATCAGAGCTAGTCAGGCCGGACGTGTCGCATAGACTTTGCATATATAGAGCGGTGTGGTAGCTATCTCGGACACGAAAGAGGTCCTGCGAATACAGTACATAACCAGAGCTCATTGCCAGATGTGTTTGCTGCTTCATTTAAGCTATGCACACTCTCTTGAATGGCACACATGATATGCCAGGAAAAACTTGTTCTCCTAATGCAACTATGCAACTGAAAAATGACTCGGAATTTATCCTACATACTTGTTGAATTGAGTTTCTAAAACAGACTCCGGTACATGAAAGCCAACGCCACCAACGTCCTAAATGCTTAAAATCTATGCGAGGGTTCATTCCGACGCAGCATGAAATGTTCTTGGCCAGACTAGACTCTATGTCCATGACACAACTACGCAGCGAGCGCCGCTGCCAGGTTCGCGGGCAATGGCAGCGCCTGCTGCTCGTCTCCGAGCCCATCCAGCCCACGAAACCCCTCCTCGACAACCCACGCGCAGCCACCACCATCAGCGTTCGGCTTCGAGTGCTCGTCTTGGAGAGCCATGCACGCACCCCCCACGACAAGCAGCCCGGGGGGGCGGCTGCCCTCGGCCTCGACGGCCTCCGCGACGCGCGCGAGGGTGGTGCGGATGACGCGCTGGTCTGGGCAGCTGGCGCGCTCGATGACGGCGCACGGTGTGCTAGGCGGCCACGGCGTGCGGCAGACGCCTTGCTGTTGCTGCTCCTGCTGTCCCTCCTCCTCTTCCTCTCCTTCTTTGTGTGTCGTCGTCGTCGTCGCCACGGTGAGCTCGCGCACGAGATCCGCGATGCGGTGCAGGGCCATGAGGAAGACGACGGTGCGGGTGGCGACGTACTCTGGCGGCACGGGCGGGGCGCCCTTCTTCCCCGTGCCGGTGCAGACGAGGACCTGGTCGGCGACGTCACGCTGGGTGGGCGGGACGGCGGCGAAGAGCGGGGCGCTGAGGGCGCTGGTGATGCCCGGCAGGACGGTGACGGCGGCGCCGAGCCCGCGCTCGCGGAAGTACATGACCTCCTCGCCGCCGCGGCCGTAGAGGAAAGGGTCGCCCTGCTTGAGGCGCAGGACGGTGCGGCCGGCGAGGACGCCCGCGTGGGCGGCCTCGAGGAGCTCGGCCTGCGCGCGGTCGGCGTTGCCGGGGAACTTGCGGGCGATGGTGACCGGGGTGCGGCGGGGGATCAGCGCCAGGACCCCCGCGGGGACGAGCTTGTCGGCGAGCACCAGGTCGGCGGCGGAGATGGCGCGGAGGGTGGCACGGGTGAGGAGGTCCGGGTGGCCGGGCCCGCTGCCGGCGAGGATCAGCCGGCCCCCCCGCCCCGACGATGGGGGCGGAGTTGTCGGAGGTGAGGGCGTGGTCGTGTAGCTGGCGAGGAGCCGGGAGATGTCGTCGTCGGTGACGGCGGCGAGGCGGGCGAGCGGCCAGTACTCGCAGACCTGGGAGAGCCAGCGGATGCGGCGGGTCCTGGCGTCGTCGCTGGTCTCGAGGCGGTTGAAGGAGGCGTCCTGGCCGGGAGAGGAGTCGTCGCCGTCGGCGGCGGCGGCGGCGGCGGAGAGGTGCAGACGGTCCTGCTCGATGACGCGGCGGCGGGCGTCGCCGAGGCGGGAGACGGCGGCGCCGAGGTCGGCGGGCAGCGAGGCGGCGATGTCGCGCCGGATGCGGGAGGAGAGGCGGCACCCGCGGCCGTTGGTGGTGACGCCGACCTGCAGCGGGCCGTCGGCGTGGGTGGAGAGGAGGGTGAGGGTGCAGAGGTCCGGGCTGTCGACGACGTTGACGGGGATGCGGTGGCGTCGGCAGAGGGCGGATATGTGTGCGCCTACATATGTATAGTGTAAGTTTTTGATGACGAATTTATTTATTTTCTGCTGTTGAGTATAGGATAGCAGTGACGTACTGGTCTCACGAGACCCCTCCGTGATAAAGACGGCGTCCACCACGGCGTCCACCTCGGCGCGGCCGAGGCGGAACAGGTCCTCGTCGGCAAACGGGCGGCGCTCCCAGGCCACGCTCCCGTCGTCGACGCCGGCCTGGAGGCTGTGATGCAAAGCCGGCAAGGGGGGCGCAACGGCGACGAGGACGGGACGCGCGCCGGCGAGGAGGGACTGCGAGCAGCGGGAGGCGGCGAGGGGCCCCGCGCCGAGGACGAGGTGGATGTCGCCGGCGCAGTTGAGGCCGGCGAGGAGGACGTTGGGTCGGGGCGGTGGCGGCGGGTGCCCGTCCATGGCCGTCTGCGGTGTCGTGAATGGGCAACTCGGGAAGGGGGGGGGATATCGAGTAGAAGGGGAGAGAAGCTTGATTTTCTTTATTTGGTCGGATCGTCGGAGTGAGGTTGGAAGGTGTGTCTTTTGGTTAGGAGGGGGGGGGCTTGTAAGTGGTATCGCGGGGGGAAGGGCGAAGTCGAGGGCTTGTCTACAGTGACGGAGCAGAAATAGAGAATGAAACCAAAATGATGGGGAATAATTTCATAAAAATGAAGGGAAAGAAGGAAAGGCTTTGAGAAAGAGTCCTTCGGGAAAAAAAAGAGTGACAGCTGCCGATAAGCCGATGAAGTCAAGCAGCCGACGGTCCTTTTTCTGCATATTGTAAGAATTACCATGCAGAACTAATGAAGCAATATAAAAAAAGTCCCAGGTTCGGGGGGCGAACAAAAGAACCGTACAGTCTAATATGTTAAGAGGCTACATCCTCGGGCACTTTCTTTTGTCCCGCCCAAGTCCAGGATACAGCTGCCAAAGCCTCATCACCATACGAGCCCCAGTTGACGCCATTGCGCCTTGTGGGGCCGCTATCGGCGTCCAATCACCTCCACCTCAATGCAATCAGCAGCGCCAGAGAGAGGGAGATACGCGGAGATGCTGCGATCCAAATTCAATCACTTATCAGATAAAAAGGGTTCGGCCTTGGTTAGCTTCCTTTCTTCCCGGTCGTCGTTTCTATGCCACACTATCGTACAAAAATATATGCATGTGTTGTTGGTACAAGCTACGTCCGGTCCCCCCGAGTCATTATCGTCCCCCTCCTCCCACCCCTCATCCCCGACATGGCTTCGAACGGATAAGCCGCGCTGCTAATCATACACATCTCCCTTATCGCTTCGACCGCCTCTCTCCATGCTCTTCTCGATCCAGCTCCGCGAGCTCCTCCTCCACCTCGGCATCAATGTCTTCGTCCTCCTGCTGCTCCGCCTCCATCAGCTGCCGGATCAGGTCCTCCTGCCGTCTGGCCCTGCTGTTGCCGCGCGTCACCGGCGTCTTGGTGCTCCTCAGCGCGTCCCGCCAGTCGCCGTCGCCCTCCTCCTCCTCCTTCGACTCCCGCTCCGCCTCGCGCCGGCTCTTCTTGGCCTCGATCGCGCGCTTCTTGGCCGTGTCCACCCCGCTGCCGGCCCGGGCGCTGCGCGGCACCCGCGTCTTGGCCCCCAGCGCCCACAGGTCGCCCCAGCGTGACTTGCGCGCGTCGTGGTAGGCCACCTTGCTGAAGCTCTTGGGCACCGTCCACCGCTCCAGCCTGCCCTCCGGCGTGCACATGTCCATCGTCACGTGACCCTTGCGCTTGATCGGCGGCAGCACGATGCGCGGCAGCGTGCTCGTGTCCGGCTGCTGCCCCGCGTGCTCGAATCCCTTGAACGCTTCCTCCGTGAGCTTGCTCCCGTCAGCCCCCTGTGTCTTGCGCACGCCCTTCTGGACGGCAACGTAGCTGAACTCCACCTCGCCCTGGTTGTGCGACTCCCTGCCCAGCACTTTGCTATAGAAGCCTGGCCGCACGAATCTCTGGCCGAAATGGCAGAAGTCCTTGCGTCCTTTGCTCTTGCCAGGCTCCAGATACATGGGACACGGACCATGAGTGGTGCACGGTGCGATGATGTGACCCGCCTCCAACTCACGCTGATAGGCAGTGTTGAACTCCGGGCTCGACTTCATCGGGTCTTCACCAGACTGCGGCAGCAGAAATTGCTTCAACAACGTGTCTCGTACGTGCGCAACAGCCTCAAACCCTCGCGGGTGTGCCTTCTCCACCACAATCAACACGCCCCCATCGCCCTTGAGCAACGTCCAGAGATTGTTCAGAATGGCTTGTCGGTAGTGGTCTTTCTCCTCTTTAAGGAACAAGTGCGACGCAATAATCACATCGTAGCTTTTACGTTTCTGCGGCTCGCCGGTCGAGTCAAGATGCTCTCCGCTCTTCATGGTGCCCGAGTGTGCGTAGTCGGGCAAACGCGGCAGGAACGTCGTATTTTCTAGGAACGTCTTGAGGCGCACACGCAGCCGATCCGAGCTCACCACCGCCGACTTCTTGCCAGGTAACACATCTCCCGTCACCTCGCCCTTCTCCGCGAGCAAGTCCCACTCTGCCTGTAAAATCTGCTCCCAAGCTACCAGACCGGCTCCTCCAGCGCCGGCATCCAGCACGCTCAGGCCGGAACCTCCATCTTTCAGCTTTGACCGGATCCAGTCGCTTCCGATCCTCTTGCGTACTTCCCGTAGAGTGGCCATGCAGCTGGCGTAGGAGCCTGGCATGTAGGCAGCGAGGAAAGCATCGCCTTCTATCTCGGTCATGTGTCGCGTGTCTGGCGGGAGGCCAATGCCTCCCATGTGTCCGTTGCGGAGGCCGACGGGGGTGACCGGCGACGTGGGCAGCCCTCGGCCGCCGAACGCCGCCTCCGCCGCGGCCTTGACATGATCGAGATGCGTGCGCCCGAGGAGGGACTGCAAAGGCTTCACCAGGCGGTCCTGAGGGAGCAAGACCTCCACCGGACTGTCGTGAAATCGCCCTTGCAGAGTGTATCGATGGAATCGGCGAGCCTCGCCCGTCTCGCGCGGCTGTCCTGTTGGATAGTCTCCAGACGCCCACGATGCCCCATCTGCGTCGAGATCTGCGGTCTCTCCCTCGAGAATGTCGCACGCCGCCTCGTCCTGAGATTCGCTCTGCGTTCTCGCGGCCGCCTCAAAGTCCTTTTGTAGCTGCTCGAGAGCTGCGCGCTCCCTATCGCTGCGTGCCACTAGATCTATATATCTCGGATTTGTATCGCCCCGGCCGCCGGGGTCGTCCTCGCGCTGCTCAGCAAGCTCGGCGGCCTCGTAGTCAATCTCCTCAAACTGGCCATCGTCCAGCTCCCGCAACAGCACGCCTCCCCCTTCGGGTACCGTGCCGCCCATGTCGGCGTGCTCCGGTATCCCGACATCCTCGGGACTCGTCTCTCGCAGGGGCGCGCCGTATAGCCTCTCGTACAGGCGGTATTCCTCCTCGTTCAAGTACCCCTTAGGCAAGGTGTCGCGGAATCGCTGCTTGGCCTCGCGCACCACTTTCTCGATATCGTTCTCGGTTTGCGAGGCGTCCATGCCTGTGGAAACCTCTGTCGAAGCATCGGTAGTCGAATATGGTCGGTGTCTAGATGGTTTGCGACCGGGGGAGGGCAGATGCTGCAGACGCCATCTGAGCTGCGCGGTGCCATTGCAGCCAGCTCGCCGCTGCCTAGGGACCGCGGCCAAGAAGCTGCATCTGGGGCACACATTTCGCATACCAGCCAGAGAAATCATAGTTTTGCTATCCGCTTACCGTTGTGAAGAGTCCTGAGGGTTGAGCAAATCCTCTACGACTTTTACTACCGGAGCGTCACGGTGGAGCCGGTCATTTTTTTCTAGGGGCCGCTGATAGGCCGATGTGCTCACAGCGTTATTGCCACTACGGTGACCCGGGTGATTGTCCATGAGGACTGAACGTTGGATGTGATTTTAAAAATCAGGTCTCGAAAATGTCATTACGTGCGTTATAATACAATGAGGTCTTTTGCGCTTCAGTTCAGATCCGCCAATGTCTTGAAAGTCTTTGGCTTAGTCTGCGGCGGCACGTTTATGCGCACCGTGTTGGCGCTGGGCGGACGAGCTCTGTCATCCTGCTTCTTCGCGATACTGAATGACGAAGCCATGGCAGAGCCATATGCGTCGCTCTGTCGGCGATATGAGCAATCAGCATCTCGCGAACCGGCGACGAAAGGAGAAGAGACTCACCGTGAAGAAGGACACCAAGTACAGCCCGACCAGCGTCACGATGTGACTGACAATGGCGCGGACGTCAAACCTCAGGCTTCCGAGCACGGAACTCCTGCGAGCGCCCCCGCCGTCGAGCCCTCTACCACCGAGCGTCTGGCCGCGGCTGCCAAAGACCTCCGCCGCGCCTCCTCCCTGGACGAGCTTGCTGGCCTTGACGATGGCGCCGGCCAGCGCGGCGGGGTTCGCGCCGGTAACGGTCTCGACGACGGCGCCCTTGTGGAGGACCTTGAAGGTGGGCAGGCTGCGGACGCCGTAGAGCTGCCCGATGCTGCCCTTGTCGGTGTTGACCTTGACGAAGGCCATCTTCTTGGGCTTGGAGTACTCGTCGGCCAGCCGCTCAAAATGCGGGCCTATCATCTTGCACGGGCCGCACCAGTCGGCGAAGACTGTTTCCGTTCTGCATGTCAGCCTCGTGCGGTTGTGAAAAAGGTCCATGTCGGTCTGGGGGGAGGGTATGTTGTATGCGCAAAACTCACAGTCAACCACGACGACCTGGGTCTTTTCCAGCAGCATGTTCCACTCCACGACATCGTCGATGTGTAACAGGGCGCCCATTTTTCATGTATGCTTCTAGATGGACCAGAGGGTGGTACTTCTACGATGAGACTGCGTGATCGCAGCACAGTACTGACGTGCTGGACACGGTTGCTGGGAAAGACCGGCGTACCGAACAGGTGGTACGATATAGGGCAGGCGGTAAGCGTTCTGCCGGATCATCACACAGCGGCCGCCTACAGCCAACAGGAAACAGCGGACGACATTCTCCAAGTTTGAACGTCTCAGAACATTCTCACCGCGAAACGTGGACATATCCAGATACCTTAGTCACCAAAATGCCAACGCGAGAGTATCGAATCCGCCACACAAGTCATGCGGCGTCATTAGAATTGCATTAAAAAACTATCTACTGCTACAATGAGACTTGCACTGTCGTGCACAAGCCATTTTAAAACAAGAGTCCCTCATGAATCCCAAGCAATCAGGTCCTCACGCGTGTGTCGCACTACCTGTGTTCGTCGTAGGCTTAAGTGCCCCGATCGCACCCTTTGCGCTCTGGATAGCGTCACCGGCAGTGCCACCGGCAGCATCAGGGTTGCCCTGAGCAGCATCACCGAGCGTTTTGGCCAGGCTTCCAAGTATATCGCCGAGGAGGGGAACACTCTGAAGAGTTCCGCTGAGGCCAGTCGTGGCACCACCGACAGCATTGCCAGTAGCATCGGCGGCGCTCTGGGCAGTGTCGCTCGCGGCATTGGCAGACTCGCTCGCACGGCGGTCGTTGTGGTGGAACAGCTGGCCGCTCAGCGCAGCCGCCGCAGCCAGCTCACCGATGTCCGGCTCCTCATGGCCAGGCATGCCGGCAGTGTCGAGAGCATCCGCGATGACAGACGCAGCGCTGGGGATGCCACCCGCGCGACGATCGTTGTGATGGAACAGCTGGCCGCTCAGAGCAGCGGCCGCGGCGAGCTCGCCAATATCAGGCTCCTCATGGCCAGGCATGCCGGCAGTGTCAAGAGCGTGCGCGATGACGGACGCAGCACTAGGGATGCCGCCCGCGCGACGCTCGTTGTGACCGAAAAGCTTGCCACTGAGGGCGGCGTCGGCGGCAAGCTCTCCAATGTCGGGCTCTTCGTGCCCAGGCATACCGGCAGTGTCCAGGGCGTCCGAGATTACGGTGCCCACACTAGGGATGCCACCAGCGCGGCGCTCGTTGGTGGCAAAGCCGGCGCCAGTAGGCTCAGCAGCGCCGGGGGTGGCTGAGATGGCCGAAACCGCCGACACGGCCGACACCGCAGGAGACGATTCTGGGTCGGCCGCGCGGCCTCGAGCCCGTAGGATGGCACCCGTACCAGCGGGCACAGCAGGGGAAGCACTCGGGGAGGGGGATGAATGAGCGCCGGCCGCATTGGCAGCGGATGCAGAGCCAACCAGAAGCTCCTTCAGGGCAGTCTCAACGCTGCTGAGCAGGTCGGTATCGGAGTGACTCGCCGAAGGGGTGGCGGCGCTCGCCGGAGGGGTAGCAGCGCTCACAGTTGCGGTGGGAGTCGCACTGCTTTCAGCCTCCGGTGTGCCGTCATTGAAGTTGATGGACTTATCCGAGTGGGCGACGCTGAGCAGCTTGTCGAGTAAGTTCGTGGACCGCGCGCTGAGGGGTAGAGCGTCGCGATTCCTATCCATCATCTCGATGAGCTCGACCTGCTTGTCGTTGAGCTGCGTGTCCTTAGGTGTGGGCATGGCGACGGCGCTGCCGGCGAGGCAGGCCGTCACGACGGTTGCTCCGCAGAACTTCATTCTTGCGCGGAGGGGAATTAAGTGGTTTGTAAGTTGAATTAGTCAAGGAAGGAAAGAATGAGAAAAGACATGAAAAGATGAGCTTTGGCAGGCTCGAAAAAAAAAAAAGGAGAGTCTGGGCGAGGAACACGGCGAGAATTGCTAATGAGCCTGGGGGCCAAAGGGAAAGAAGGAGAAGAGACGTTGCGGGAAGTCTGGTCGAGTCTTTATACCGCTTGGCAGGTTATCGATCCAGCCCGTCCAGATGTGTGTTCATTTCATGTAAACACTGATTTTCCTTTTCTGTCTTGGACCCGTCCTCTCTAGACTTTCGTTTCTTTTTTCTGAATCAACTTCATTTCCCGAGGCCCTTCATGGTTCGAGACAAAGGAAAGAGAGAGGGAAAAGAACGTCTCGCTGGCCAACCACCCTGAGCTGGAATCCGGGTCAAATGCCAATCAACTCGCCGTTCTTTCTTCCTCTCTCTCTTATTTCTCTCTTACGTCTTTTTTCCCCGTCATTGTCTCCGCAAAGAATGACGGCAGAGAATGCTAATCGGGCAGACGCTTGTGATGACCGGCGCAACGCCATGCCGGGGGGGGATTAGGTGGTGGGAAGACCGTCACGGCATTGCTCGCGCGCCGAGGGTTGGAATTCAGACAGATTGCAGGCACGCATGTCGGTATGAGGGACAAGCCATGCAAGGGCAGGTTCTGAAGTGCAGCACAAATTTCAGAAGGGGGGGTCAGAGTGATTGCGAGACATGGAAAATTCCCCTGCGAGTGAAGGGAGGAATGCAACCGCGTTTTTTTTTTGGCGGTGCCAGACGGCATAATGAGAAAACATGCGGGACGAGATAAGAAGAGGTAGCATTTTTCAATTTCGCACCTGAGAACGTTTGATTGAATGTCTTTTGTTGTGCATTGGGGAGGTTGACCAGTCGGTGAAGGAGAGTGTCACGCCAAAGGATGATGCAAGGCAGGCGCGAAGTAACTGTAAATTTTTTGCCCATCATGCTTCCCCGAGCGAGGCGAATTTACCAATCACCTCTTGCCGAGCATTTCAACCCAGTCTCTACGACCACGCACGTAGAGACTTTTGCCAGCTAGACGAGTGTAGAAGGGCGAAAGTGGCGAGACAGACGGGGGAGGGGGCGTCCCAATGCAGGAGGTCTCGAGACAGCTCTCCGGGAATCGCGCAATAAAAGCGTGGGAAATGAGCGACCATTGCTCCTTGCAGAGTGTAGGCGCTTGAAGGGCCTGACATTGTTTTTTTTTTTTTTTTTTTGAGGCTGGATGAAACTGTCGACACAGCGTTTGTATATATGCATTGTCGTCTCCGCGTTCTGTTTTGGCAGTGTCGATGCATACCAGGCGCGTAATGGATGCTTTGCAGTGGAAGCCCGTGGGGTTTCCTCGTGCCTTTGCTTGGTCTCGCCCCGAACGATGCCACCCTTCATGCGTGGCTCTGCACGTTCCCTTGCCGTTCGCATCTCGACAACTAGCTTGCATTGTCCTCGTCTTGTCACGAGTCCATTCACTGAGAGGGAGGAAGTATGGTTGGCTATCGGATTCTAGTAATAGTTATGGCCGTATCGAGGGAAAAGGGAGAGACGGCGAAAAATGAAGACATAGGGAGGGTTTACAGTTCTCTGTCGCTAAAGTCGGCCAAAGGGAGGCTGGCCTCTTCCATTGCATGTACGTGTGTGTAGGCGGTAGTAGCATCATCATAGGTTGCGCTACCCTATACAGCTATTCCATAACAATGTAAAACGCTGCAACGTGAAATATATATGTGTGTGTGTATATCACGACTATAATATCAGAAAAGTAGCATTCCTTTAAAAGTGTCAGGTAAGTAGACATAGGTTTATCGGGACAATGTTAGCAGATGGTAACCTATCCAACGAATAATTAATCGCTGTGTGGTTCGTAAGCAGTAATGCACAATATCTATGCGGCATAGTGAGCTGATAATGGTAGCAGTCTTGTACTTGTTATTGTGGAAAAAAAAAAAAAGGCGCAGCTCACGTCTCGCAGCATTATAACAATCCAAATCGTCGATTCTAGAAGAAAAGGAAAACCAACGAGAACCCGCATATCAACGCGCCGGGTGCAGCCTCGTCAACCCCAAAGTTCACGGCTCCGATCACGGCCCCACCACCACCGCGGTTCTTCCTAACCAGGGGCTCCACCCCTTTGAAAAAAAGTCGCGACAACTTCATCAAAGGGTTAGGAAAAAAAAAAAAAAAAAGCCGACATTTCCTACAAGATAACACAGCAACGTTCATCATCAACCCAGACTCGCGTCTCACGGCAACCAAAATCCCTCACCTGAGTTCGCCGTCCTCTGTCACCACCTCCCCCCACCCGCGGCGAACACACGATACTCCATGCACACCGAGCAAAACTACCACAAGGTACACCAGAATCCCTTACGATGACACCACACAACTATCCCCCCCCCGTCCGAGCTAACTCCCCAACCAAAAAAAGAAGCGCAAGGCCGCGCGCGGCGACGCCCGTCCCGCCAAGCTCTTCGCCCCGACGACGACCTCCGGCGGCCGCCCTTGGACAGTCTCCATCGCCGTCCCCAGCAGTATCATCAGCAAGTAAGCCTCCCCCCCCTTCCCATCCCCGAATTCCAACCACTTCTTCTCACGCTTATTCTTCTTCTTCTTTCTTTCTTCTCTTTCTCCAACAGCCTCGCCACCGACGAGCAGCGCCTCTCCACCGTCTCCCGCCTCGCCCGCTCCCTCGCCATCTTCCGCATCGACGAAGTCATCATCTACAACGACACCTCCTCCCCCTCCCTCACCGTCCTCCACGACGACCCCTCCTCCTCCTCCTCCTCCCCTTCATACACCGGAACCTCCGACCCGTGCCACTTCATCTCCCAGGTGCTCTCCTTCCTCGAGTGCCCTCCCTTCATGCGGCCGCGCCTCTTCCCCAAGCACCCCAACCTGCGCCACACCGCGCTCCTCCCCGCCCTCGACCTGCCTCACCACCACCACCACCGCCGTCATCCCTACGCCGAGGGCGTGACGGTCTCCCCCTCGCTCGTGGCCATCGGCGCCGAGAACCACCACCCTCCCCCCCTCCGCGTCGCCGACGCCGTCCCCGCCAACACCCGCGTCACGCTGCGCCTCCTCGACGAAACCACCACCACCTCCACCGCCGCCGCCGTGTGCGTGCACCCGGACGACCCGCGCACCCGGGCCGGCCTCTACTGGGGCTACTCGGTGCGCGTCGCGTCCCGGCTGTCGGCCGTCTTCACCGAGTGCCCCCACGACGGCGGGTACGACGTGAGCGTCGGCCTGTCCGATCGGGCCGGCGACGAGACGACGCCCCTGTCGCGGCTCGTGGCGGAGAGGAAGGAGAAGAGGCGGCAGCAGCAGCAGCAGCGGCGGCCGGGCTTTCGGCACCTGCTGGCGGTGCTCGGCGGGCGCGCGATCGAGGCGGCGGCCGCGAGGGACGACGGCCTCGCGGGGATGGGCATCAGGGGCAGGCGCACGCGCGAGCTGTTCGACCACTGGGTCGGCGTGCTGGGGAGCCCCGGGTGCGGGCGCGTGACCACGGAGGAGGCGGTGCCGATCGCGCTCATGGGGCTGAGGGGGCTGTGGGAGGATGACGGTGGGGAGGACGGAGGGTCATGACGTGTTGAGTGCAGACAGCGCGAAAGCGATGTTTTTTTTCTTCGGGTAGTCAGCGGCGTATAAATCTGTCATGATGTAAATGTTGAAAAGAAGATGATGTCTATGTGGATTATTGTTGAATCTGTAAATCTCCATGTCGTGTTGAGCGTGCCCTTTGCAGCTGCATCCCATTGGTGAGCGTCGCCAAAATGCTTTCTATAATGACCCGAGAGGGTAGAAGAGAAAAGACCCCGTCCTCAAACGCCTGTTACTCCTGACCTCGAAAGTGGCGCAATATCTAGACCAACAAAATACATGAAAAAAAAATGAACAAGTAGTACTACCAGAAGTAGCGAATGATATATATTCAGAAGCATAGCCGGCTATACACGTCTCGGCTGACATCACGGACGACCATCTAGAGCCACCGCCTGATCCAGCTTGGCCTGCGTCGACAGTCCCGCCTTGTCACCGGCGCGCTTGCGCAGGACGTTCTCGATGAAGGCCTCGCCGGCCTTGTACGAGGAGCGGACCAGCGGACCGCTGGCGACGTACAGAAAGCCCATGTCGAGGGCGCGCTGACGCCACATCTCGAACTCGTCGGGGGTGATGTACTTTTCCACCTTGAGGTGGCGCTTCGTGGGGCGCATGTACTGGCCAAACGTGACGACGTCGACGTTGGCCTTGCGGAGCTCTGTTGATGGAGAATTTTTTGTTAGATGGGTTGTCAAGTTCTGCGGTTAGCGTCTTCACGTACCTGTCAGTGCATCCATGAGCTCGCGCTCCTGCTCTCCCAGCCCCAGCATGATGCTCGTCTTCGTAATGATGCCCTCCTTGCCCCGCACGTCCTTGACATGCCTCAGCACGCTCAGGCTCTGGCGGAAGGTGGCGCGCCTGTCCCTCACGTAGGGCGTCAGGGCCTCGACGGTCTCGACGTTGTGTGCGTAGACGTCGAGGCCGCTCTCGGCGACGACGCGGACCATGTCGAGGTCGCCGCGGAAGTCGCCGGTGAGGGCCTCGACCAGGAGGGTGGGCTTCTTGTGCTTGATCTTGCGGATGGTCTCGGCGAAGTGGCGGGCGCCGCCGTCGGCGAGGTCGTCGCGGTCGACGCTGGTGAGGACGACGTAGCCGAGCCCCCAGCGGGCGAGGGCCTCGGCCGTGTGCTCGGGCTCGTGGGGGTCGAGGGGCGGCGGGGCGCGGCTCGTCTTGACGCTGCAGAAGCGGCAGCCGCGGGTGCAGGTGTCGCCCATGAGCATGATGGTGGCGGTGGCGGCCGACTTGTCGGAGCCGCCCCAGCACTCGGAGATGTTGGGGCAGCGCGCCTCCTCGCAGACGGTGTGCAGGTTGAGGCCGCGCAGGTCCGCCTTGATCTTCTTGAAGTTGTCGTTGCCCGCGGGGATGGGCGTCTTGAGCCACTCGGGGAGGCGCGTGATGGTGCGCTTCTTGCCCTCGGGGCCGACCTGCGCGGTGCGGAGGGCGTAGGCGTCCGAGGCCCCGAGCTGTGACGGGCCGGAGGCGGAGGTGGTCGTGCCGCCGCCGCCGATGAAATCGTCTAGGGAGGCGACGGTCGTATCTTTAAAGTACGTCTTGCGCTTGGGCTTCTCTTTGGTGGCGGCGTCGGAGGAGGAGGGGATGGTGGCAAACGTCCTGCGGGTGGTGGCCGGGGGGGCCCGGGAGCAAAGAGCCCTGCACAGCGGCATGGCTGATTTTTGCAAAGAGGTCATTGTCTGTGATCTGGGCCTGTATGTCGGTGATGCCAGACGTTGCAGGATGTCGTGTCGACGATGCAATGGATGCGTTGGAGGCAAAACTTGCCACGATCTAGGGCGTTGAGTTTGGCTTGTCGAATCGTTGACTAAAATGTTGGACGACAGGATCCACAAAAGCGACTTGAGCCGATGGGACCCGCTGCCGACTGCGGACACGAGTTAGAGGGCGGCATTTAATCAGCCTAATTATAATAACGAATACAGTCAAACAGACACAGCATAAGAGGCATGTGAATTATTTTTTTTTTGGCCAAATTTCAAGGTCTCGTCGATTTGAACTCTCTAATTGCCGGCCAGTAATGGCCGACTACGGTCTAATGAAGAAGAAAAAAAAAAGAAGAAGAGGTCAACCTTTGAGAGTTCCATCGCCAGCGGCAGTCCCTAGCAGGGAATTAGTTCATGAGAACGCAAGCCTCTGGCTGCCGCCCAAGTACCAAGAAAAGCCATTGTCTCATTTTAATGATGAGAAAAGTGAAGAAAAGATCAGATGGTATCAAAAAAAAAAAAAAAATCCACAAGCCGTCATCCGCTGGAATTCTTGGTTGGCAGGAATTGCCTTATGGAGATTGTCAATGCCCCTTGTCCCGACACCAAGTCAAGACGTGAACAGACGAGGTTCATGACTGCAGATAGGCAAAGCCGTGCATCTCTAGAACCCAACAGAATCATCTCTCCTTGATATTGAAAAAAAAAGACTTCTCAGAAAGCGGACTGCTTCCGCTGATAGGTGCTCGTCGAGGTCGTTATACATGAAGGCGAAGTTTTTTTTTTGAAAAACATAAAGGTGCCTAACGGCAAAACAAAAAAGGTATATCCGACAAAAAAAAAGAGAAAAGAGGGACTGTTTTGTAAGTTCAAGATGAGGAGGAAAAAATTGGTGCGGGAAGAGAAGAGTAAAAGAGGTTGCAAAGTTGCTGGCCATCGAGACGAGTCCTGCCCAAGTATATAAACTGGCAAATATGCGTAAGAATTGAAAAGTTGAGAGACGGAAGGAGGGGAAATGAGAAGTCAGTATGCAGACATGTCCTTCTCATGATTCCGTTCCGCCTCGTTGCGCCGGTGTCGGTTTCTCCCGCCTACAAGAGACCGGCAGCGAGAACTCCGGCCAGACCAGCGAGGGCCACGTTGCCGGCGTTGAGCGACGCGCCAGAGTTGGCAGGACCGCGAGACGAGGGCGAGGGCAGGGTGGCCGGGCCCGAGGTGGCGCCGAGGGTGGGCTTGGTGATGCCGCCGGTGGGCTGGATGGCGGTGCCGGTGGCGGTGAGGCTGGCGGTGCCGTTGAAGGTCGAGACGGCGGTGTGCACGCGGGAGAGGGTGACGGTCCTGGTAACGTGGGCGGTGTCGGTGCAGGTGGTGGTGATGGTGGTCTTGCTGTAGCCGGTGA
The DNA here is from genome assembly GCA_018831755.1 of Niveomyces coronatus. Lineage (NCBI taxonomy): Eukaryota > Fungi > Ascomycota > Sordariomycetes > Hypocreales > Cordycipitaceae > Niveomyces > Niveomyces coronatus. The sequence continues at coordinate 19,675 of JAFEME010000522.1, forward strand.
CGGTGGTCATGCTGGCGTCGTCGGCCAAGGCGAGGGCCGGAAGGACGGCGAGGAGGATGGCGAATGGGCGCATTGTAAAAGTATGAGGCGACAACAAAAAAATTGCTTGTTTTTTTTTTGTTGTTGTTGCCGTTGTTGGTTCTTTAGAACGGGGGGTTTTCTTTTTCTTTGCAGGTTGCGACAACAAGAGTACGTGATTCCGTGAGGATTTTCAATTCGTGAAAAGATGTAAGAAGAAAGAAAAGGGATAAGAAGATCGTCTTTTTTCGTAAGGAGTGTATGGTCGTAGACTTTGCCAACGAAGTCTGTATTGAAACAATAGTTCAAGGGAGAAGGGAAAGTGTTCGCTTTTTTTTTTCTTGCCGTTTGCTGGTGAGGAGGGAGAGGGAGGAAGTGGGTGATGGTGGTGGGCGGGCCGGTTTGGTAATATGGTCGCCGCGATATGGGCGGCGGGGGGGGGGGGGGGGGGGGGC
>JAFEME010000523.1:0-20104 GCA_018831755.1 Niveomyces coronatus
GGGGGAAGGGGTAGGCTCTTGTAAATTTGTTTTGCTGGCTATCTATGACGCTCTCACTCCCGCGACCGGGGCACAACGATGTTTTGAGAGCATGTGAGAGAGAGACTGGATGACGATAAGGAGAAGCGGGAGCCAAGTACAAGACCAATTTCGAGAAGGCGGCTTGGTGTTGGTCACAGAGCCACACTGACTCTTGTCGTCGGCAATGCGATCAGAGTAAATGACGCGCTAGCGGCATAGTAAGCCACGCTGTAGACGTCCCACGAACGTATTCTGGGGCGGTCGGACAGTGCGTTCTACGCCCTGCTGGTCGGTGCTGAATGGCGGAGACTGTGCCTGCTTACAGTGGAAGCGCGCTGGGGTCTCATAGGTACAGTACTGTAGGTACAGTACCTGTATATTGGCACATCAAGTGGCAGCGTGCGCCTTATTGGAGGTATGACACTGCTTGTCCTCATCACGACCGCTATTGTATAGAATTGAGGTACAGGTCACGCACTACTAAAATTTCGCCTCTCTGACTTACACATTATTGCATATGCTTTATCCATGCATCTTTGACCTGTGCCGTGCATCATACGGCCCTTCCTCACGATGCATCACCCTGGCTGCCAACAATCCTCCTGGCTAGCGGCACTGCCGTGCCGATCCAATCGCTTACAGCTAGCCTCGCCCAACAGCCCTGCGGCTGGGTCCGTTGCAACATACTTATTCTCTCGAGGTAAGCATGAATAGTAAGAGAGTCAGGCTATTATCACCATGCCAAGCAGCAGGCTGACTGATTCGATCGATAAAGTTCTTTTTATGCATGGGGCGTACTTTCGCTCGCATTGCGTCCCGTCTTGACATACTGCCTCGAATAGACTTTGTTCATGGTAAAAGAATCCTTTTGCTCCTCCCGTTCGCCTACAATGTGGAACTGACAAGCCGGTGTCCCCTTTTTGTAGTTGTTCTAACACCGTATCTCCACGCCGCCCTTGCTGACCGTCAAGTACTTGACGCCTTTGTACGGCTTCACGCCTTCACCCAGACCCCTGCTCTTCCGCGAGTCCAGCACGATACTGTCTACTTTAAGCCCACTTGCCAGCCATCCCTTGACTGAAAAGCTTACCGACGCTGAGCTCGGCATCAGAATTTTGTTCTGAGCAATCCTCTGCGCGTCCTGCTCGCCTTGACCATCGTTCCGGCTCTGATCGGTACCGTTGTTGCTTTGTGCAGCGTCCGCCGCAGAATCACTCTGATACGTCTCGTTGTATGAATAGTCTTGGCCAAAACCGAAACCACTGGGATCAAAAGCGTCGTCGTCCCGCTCGTTGCTGAACGGCCCGACAACCGTGCTGCGTAATCCAAAGTGTGATGTCGGCCCGCTCAGCTCCTTGGCTGGTATATGCCACTCGAGGGCTTTTTGCCCCGGATTGAAGCTGGCATCACCTCTACTAGGGCGTACGTCGGATAGATTTCTGACATCGGCCGGTAGAGAAATGCTCACGACTAGATCATCAAGCAGTGGCGCGGCTGGCGTCCCGGGATGCGGGGACCCTAAGCGACCAGAACCTCGTCCTAGTTGCCCTGATGACGATGATGACCTGGGTGTGCCAAATATTTTGTTGACTTGTAGACGAACCTCGAACTCTGAGCCGGCCGGACCGATCCCCGTCTTTATTTCGAGATCCACGGGAAGCTTCAGTGAACTACTGCTCAGACTACCCAACTTGCCACTTGTAAAGGGCAGTAGGTCAACCTCGTAGCCTGCTAGGATGAATCGACCGTCTGGTGGTATAAAGCTGAGCTCGCCAGGTCTCTCTTTCCATCTGTTCAACCGCACGCATGGGTGGAACACAGGAAGCTCCATAAAGCTTGCTAGATTATGTTTGCCAGACGGACTCGTCAGATTGACCGTGATGTCCGGTACCCCAGATATCTTGGCCGTGAATGCAATCGTCCCATTTGCAAACGCCGCAAGGGGCCTGCCCGAGGGCGCGAGAGTTACTGACAGCGTTTCCACCACATCAGCATACATTTCGTTGGAGGTGTGCCGTACATTGGCGCGCCGCCATGGTATCGCTGTGCCAGCCGTTGGTAATATCGATGATATGTTTGCTGGATGGTGCGCCTGTGATTTCCTAAAGCCCGCATCAGAAAACCGCACATGGGTACGCAGGAGCATTCACCGCGCGGATCATCATACCCAGGCAGATTTATGCTCCCAAGAAGCTTATCCACCCATCCCTCCACCTCCACCACCTCCCTCAGCGCGTTCGGCTCGGTCGTGCTGATGTTGCCCGCATCGCACATCTCCGTCAGGAGCTGCGCGACAATGTCATAGTTGCTCTCGATCTTGACGGCCAGCAGCGGCGCGCCCACAAACTCCTCAAAGGCGTCGACGACGCGGTGCAGGAACTCGAGCACCAGCAGCGGCTCAATCTCGGACGAGGATGTCGCCAGGAAGAGCAGGTTGCCGTGCGTCAGGCTGAAGACGAGCGTCGGAGGGTTGGTGTTGGCGAGGTATATCAGGTTCGGGCGCGGGGCGGGATGCTCGAGGTAGAGGGGCAGCAGGTCGGCGGCGGAGAGCGGCCGGCCGGCGTAGCCATGGGACAGGATGAGACTTCTGTGGAGGGTGATGAGCAAATGCAGGCGGGTAGGGGTTCATGCAGCGGCGGGGCGGCACCTACCGATTGTCATCAAATATGTGAACGGCCTCGATTATACCGCTCATTGTGACTGGCCGCTTTGCGCCTCGATGGGCGGGTTGTTGGAGCTGATCGAGGCCGCCCGAGGACGAGATGCTTCGCCCCACACGCGACAGCAAATAGATGATGGCAGCCTTTGGCGGACCTCGATTGCTGACTAAAACTTTTGAAGCACCCTGCGACGTGAAACCTCCTCAACAACACCTTCTGTTTATTCCGTCGATACGAGTTCAAACCTGCTATCTTCTGGCTAGCTGGAGATGGCAGGCGAAAAGGTGCCCCCGCTCTCTGAGCTGGAGAAGCCGGAAAAGCTGCAGGATCTGCTACGCAAGGACCGGCAGGAAGACTGCCTCTCTTGCAAGGTCGTAGGTAGGCAAGACTGCTATGCTGCAAGCTGTATTTCGCGTGCAGAGTCGCTGACAGAGTCTTCTCGCCCAGGAAGCGGAGCGTTCTTTGGCCTTGCGGGCTACAGCTACTTCTCAGGCATGTCACAGCTCGAGAGGCAGCACAAGGCCATACTCCAAAGCGGCTCCAGATTTGGCATGCGCAGCCGAAGAGCTGGCATCGTCACGATATCGCTGGGCCTGGCATACATGGGGTTCTGGAGAGCTTTCAACTAGCTGTCATGTCGGCTTTGATAGATGGGCGTGTCTACCGCAGGCTGGAAGATTTGACGAAACCGAAGGCACGGGTTTGCGAAGACACCTGCGGATACTTGTATTTTTTAAATGTATTTCATAGCTTATAATCTGCACCGCGGACGCTTACTTCTAACCTGGGAATACTTAGTCGGCAGCTGGTTGTGAAGGGAACAGCACCAGCTTGGGGGCAACGGGTAGAGAAACGTGGCTATAAACTGTATCATACTCTTGTATACACAAACTTGGCGGGATCTGCTATTAAGAGATTGATTCATAACAAATGGTTCCATCCTGCTTGGCAGATGTGCAGCAAGATCGCCGTGCGCTGGTGGGGCTCCAAACATAGAAAAAAATTGACCCACACTCGACCTCTCTCACTGAGTTTGGAGGCCTTCATCCATCGTCTCCAAGATTTCTACGACGCCTCTCCTCTGACTTTTTGAAACCCAATCTTCCTCTGGCACATATAGTCTACTCAGCTAACAAGCCAGACTTGGACTCGGTGATCGCAGCCAGACTCACACCGACGCCCTCGGTCATCATACCGATCATACTCGTTCAGAATGCCCATCACAATACTGCGTCCACAGCCGGCAGGGCAGCGGCCAGCCACAACAGCCATGGACGTCGATTCCGAGTCCTCAGACTCTGACGGAGGCGTCGATGTCCAGGGTGACGCGACCATGCGCTTCATCAAGCGCCAGCAAAAACTACTACGAGACGACGACGACGACGACGCCGATGAGATTCTCACTCCCGGCAGCATCATCACATCAAACTCCCAATGGATGCGGTACGTCGACTCCCCCAAAAACACAACTTTCTCGAACCAATCACTACAATCACCTTGACTAACTCCTTCACCACAATCCTCCCACCCCCAGCGGCCACGGCACATACATCCCCAGCCACTCCTCCACCATCACCTCCTCCCTCGCCGGCACCCTCACGCGCACCAACAAGCTCCTCTCCGTGCGGCCCCTGCGCGCCCGCTACTCGCCCGAGATCGGCGACCTCGTCGTCGGCCGCGTCGTCGAGGTGCAGGCCAAGCGGTGGCGCGTCGACGTCGCCGCCTCCCAGCTCGCCGTCCTGCAGATCTCCGCCATCAACCTCCCCGGCGGCATCCTGCGCAAGCGCACCGAGACCGACGAGCTGCAGATCCGGAGCTTCTTCGCCGAGGGCGACCTCGTCGTCGCCGAGGTCCAGCAGCTGCACCAGGACGGCGCCGCCAGCCTGCACACCCGCTCGCTCAAGTACGGCAAGCTGCGCAACGGCGTCTTCGTCGGCGTCAGCGGCGCCGGCGCCGGCGGCGTGGTGCGCGCGAAGCGCCAGGCCTGGACCATGGAGGTCGCCGGCGCCGGCGGCAGCGCCGAGAAGGTCGACGTCCTGCTCGGCGTCAACGGCTACGTCTGGATCAGCAGGCACGTCGAGAGCGAGGCCCCCGCCGAGGCCGCCGGCGTGAACCGCATGGAGGAGACGGTGAGCAGCAGGGTATACTCGAGCCAGAACGACGCGGTGGAGGTGCAAACCATGCGCGAGATTGCGCGCATACGCGGCGTGGTGCTGGCGCTGGTGGAGCACGGGCTGCGCGTGGACGAGGACACGGTGACGAGGGGTTATCACGAGGCGGTGGAGCTCGGCCGCGAGACGGCGGACGATGACCTGTATCTCGGGGGCGAGCGGGGGCGGAGGTTTGCCGCCGTCATGGCGGGGGTGTAGGATTAAGTCTGTGATAGATGGTCTAATGAAGTCTGTGGTAGACGGTTTAACAAAATAGTGATGAGAAGTGTGACTATCAAAGGGTTATAGCATAGTGAATGTAGACATGCTTTTGGCAGGATAGCCGTGCTTGCGCCGTCAGCGGAAGCATTTTTGCAGGCTGTGTCAGACATCACAATGTAGGCAATGTAGGCAATGTATTCTAATGGCTGAAGCAAATGACAATCTGGTATATTTTGAACATAGGTACAAGATAGGCGATTATTAAGAGCGGAAAGACACACTGCCTAGTTAGAAGTACTAACTTGGAGAAAACAATATGAACAAAAACAAACAATACAGTTCACATCGTCATGGAGCACTTTTCCACCTCGGTCCCTTCGCAAACCACTTCTGGCAATCTCACGTAGCCATCGTGTGCGACGCCTCAGCTAAAAAGCCAGCCAAACCACGAAGTGCTACGGCCTTGGCGGTCGAAGCTTGGTTTGAGCGACGTCATTTTTTGCGTGCGGCTCAGCTCCCGCATACTATAGGGCATATAGCGCATCTTGAGCGCGATCTCGAGCCATGCGGGGACGCGGCAGATGATGCGCTCGTGACTGAAAGCCTTGAAGGAATAGTGGCCGTGGTAATTGCCCTGGCCAGAAGAGCCGATGCCGCCGATTGGTGTCTGATTCAGGGCGGCGTGCCAGAAGCCGTCGTTCAGCGTGGCGCCGCCGGACGTGACGTTTCGAACGACTATTGAATGATATTGTGTTAAAAGTTGCGCAGATGTACAGTTTTTGAAATAGGGGAGCAGAAGTAGGAATGAGAAATGCACTTACCCTTGTCGTTCTCGGCGTCGGAGCCAAAGGTTGCCAGCGATAGAGGCGTCGGGTCAACCGAGTTGGCAATGTCAATGGCTTGGTCGAGCGTGTCAAATGGCATAATGGACCAGATGGGCCCGAAGCTCTCATCGGCCATCATGCTGTCTTCGGTGCTGCTGACCAGCACAGCCGTCGGCTCAATGATGAGCTTGTCCTCCCACGACTTGCCGCCCATGACAATCTTGCCCTTTGTCTCGTCGAGCATGTGCTTGATGCGGTGAAAGTGGTTTATGTTGACGATGCGCGACCAGTCGGGGCTCTTGTCCGCGCCGTTGGGCATGAACTCGGTGAGCACCTTGTTGATCTCGGCGATGAAGGCGTCGACCACGGGCCGCTCGACGAGGACGTAGTTGTGGGAGAGGCAGATCTGGCCGGCGTTGAGCGTCTTCTGCCACATGAGGCGGCGGGCGGCGAGCTTGATATCGGCGCTGCGGGTGACGAAGGCGGGATTGCGGCCACCGAGCTCGAGCAGGCAGGGGGTCAGCGTCTCGGCGGCCTTTTTGGCGATGATGGTGCCGACCGCCTTGCCGCCGGTAAAGACGACCTTGTCAAACTTGTGCTCCATGATGTGCTTGGTCTCGTCGACGGCGCCGTTGACGCAGACGAAGCAGTCCGGGTCGAGGGCCTCGGCCATGATCTTCTGGATTACCATGGCGGAGTTGGGGGCGAGCTCGGAGGGCTTGAGGAGGACGGTGTTGCCGGCGGCGATGGCGCCGATGAGGGGCGCGAGGGTGAGCTGGAAGGGCACATTGAAGGCGCCGATGATGAGGATGGCGCCGAAGGGCTCGCTGCGCATCTTGGGGCCGAGGGCCCAGTAGGCGAGGGGTATGTCCTCGACGGGCTTGTCCTTGGCCCATTTGTGGATGCGGGCCGAGGCGAAGATGGCCTCGTTCTTTAGCCAGTCGACCTCGGAGATCTGGGCCTCGAACTGGCACTTGTTCAGGTCCTTCATGAGGGCGGCCTCGATGAGGGCGGCATTGTCCGAGACGGCCCAGTAGAGCTTGCGAATCTGGCGGACGCGAAAGTCGAGGTCCTTTGTCTTGTTGGTGCGGAATGTCTTGCGCACGGTGTCGATGCTGGCAGATATCTGGTCGAGGCTGGTCGCGGCGTAGGGAGGGATGGAGACGTCCTTGCTGGCCATGGTCACGGTGGTGGCGGACAGCGTCCTGAGGTTACTGGATTTCGTTTGCGGTTATACGCAAAGAGTGAAAGGAAGGAGGCTGCAGGAGAGAAAAGGACAAAAGTCGAGTTCTACATGCTGCCGTGAACGCGGGGAGAGCTAGTCATCCGTCGCTAGTCTCTCCGATTCAATTGGGTTCGCCACGGTACCCTGACGAAGCTAACGTGTGTTTGGAGGAGCAGATCGAAGCTGTCTTGGTCCTTGGTAGGAGGACCGGGCGGGTGGATTGGGCCGACTGGCCGACTGGCTGAGTCATGAACGACCAAGGCCTTCTCGACCACAAATACAAAGGCATCGTTGATGACTCGGCAGGACGGAAACTTGATGGTAACTGTTAGTGGTGCCCGAGATGATGGGGCGCAGGGAATAACGGATTTTGGCACAGTGAGCGGCGTTGGCTTCGAGCAGTCCCGCGGGTTGAGGTGGAAGGGGAGTGTTGGTTGTGACAAAAAAGGTGTCACTAGTAGTAGTATTGTCTGCGACGAGCATTGGCATGCGCATGAGCGTCTGCTGTATAATTACAGCATGCCTACAACTACTACTACCTACCGAAGCGTTTCTTCTACCTGTTTGAAGGCTGTAAATTATTTCATTGGCGTATTTTTCGGCGTCTTGGTTGATTGATTGTAGAGATTGGTCGGCTCGATTGACCTTTGTACTTGCATGTACGTATACAGGTCGCTTTTTTTGACACGTCCACAACCAACAGTACTGACCGAGCCGGCTCACAAGTTGTGATGGAGCGCGCCACAGACGGGCGCCCATTCCCGAGCGGCCTCCACTCGTGAGATAGGGGTCAACAACCTGCCCTGCCCTGTATGTAGGAGACTGCGGCATGCAGTGTTAAGAGTCGGCGATCTATTCTGTCCCCCACATGTGCGGTCAGCCACAGTCGCATCTGCAAATGACAGCATACGAAAAATCTTTGCTGCACCACTATTGTACAACCTAACGATTGCCTACAGACTCGAAAAGCTTAGAAATGCCGGACCAACTCAATGGGCACGGACCGGTCCAATCGATGTCGCTTTCACGCCGCGGACGGAGCGGCACCCACCGCCGTTGCAGCTGGGCAGCCGTATACGCGGATACAGCTATTGCCCTTTAAAATTCTCCCTCATGATCCTCCCATCTCGCGCCGAATCAACTTGCATGGTCGCGGCAGTACCCTGGGGCGATTGGTCCCGTCCCCGTGCGGTGCGGGCTGCCGCGAGGGCGGTGAGGGCATTAATCAGAAGCACGTTGCGTGGCAGAAACACTACTGTGGCATCACCGCTCGCCATCCGGAGTCGCTAGACGAGGACTGAGACCAACAAAGAGAATCAACGCATTTTCTACAGGACGAGTCTTACCCGTATTACCTTTCTGATATTCCCCTCTCGTATCCGTATATATAAGACTCGTGTGGGTAGTGTCTTGTTTGATTTGGTCCGCCATTTTATTTAAAGAATAAAAGTGAACCAAGAGAAAAAACGTGTCAGGCTGACATGTGAAAATGCTGCACCAAGTCACGTGATGCTACAGTACGCAATTCCTGCTTTTCCTCCCAATGATTAAATTCACCACGACGTGAATGTTCAGTCCATATAGCCTTGCACGATTTTCATTGCATGTGCCAGTCCCTCGAGTATCAATTAAGGGCATCGGTTTCGTGAATAACCGTTCGAATGCCGTTTCCCAACAAAAACAAAAAATGGTATCGACATGGGTCAATACCCCGATAGATTGTCCTGGTACTGTTTGGTGAAGCACTGATACAGCTTAATAAAGTTTGATCCTCTTTTTTTTTTCTCTGCCCTATAACGCTAGGCTAAAGGAAGATCACCTCTCAACACTCATCGCTCCCGTTTGTCTTGGAGGTTTTTGGCATGTGACGACCATCTGATGAGACTCTCTAACCAGTCCCGGATATAGCCGTCACAACCCTATAGCCCCCTGTGGTGAAAAAAATCGGTGCCCCGGCGTGCCGGCAAGCTCTATAGAAAAATGAATGACACTGACTCAGTCCTGCCCCTGTCCAATGCGATATGACGGCAGGGCTCCGGCAAGCCGCAGGACGGGAGCCGGAGCGACAGCTTCCTCCGCTGAGATGACCGCTGGTTGGAGCTATACGCGTAAGTAATTTGAAGCTGTCACTTGCAAATTGTCATTGTACTTTTGCCGACGTGACGACATATAGACTACCGACCCGCTTGTGACTCCCGTACGTCCTTCTTAAGCCTGATGGCATATCATCCTCGTAATTGCATCCCGTTCCTATCCGCGGCCTACTTACACCCGACTTCGCGATAGACTCGCTCACCTACGCAGGTGTTGACTTGTACATTACACTGCCTAAAAAAAAACACACTCCTCACCATAGCCATGTCGATAGCTCGCAGGCCGTTACTACTGGCCGTCGCCGCTCTGCTACTACGCGGCACCGCTGCCATCGACCTCCACAACCCGCTCGACGGCTGCCCCAGCGCCGCCGAGCCCATCGCACGCGGCCAGGACGTCTTCAACTCGACCGGCGAGACCGCCCTGCAGCTCCGCGGCTCCTCCGAGGCGCCGCCGTGGCACCTCGCGCTGACGTTCCGCGACGAGCGCGGCCCCAACACCTACTACGGCGTCGAGGCCACCCGGCAGACCATCAGTGTCGTCCTCAGCGTGCCCGATTCGCTCCCCGGCACCGACGCCGGTCGCCAGACGAGCGTCTGCGTGTACCGCCTGGCGCAGCAGAACGGCACCGCGTCGTCGGCGGGCTCGTGCGCGGGCATCATCAGCGACGGATGCATCGCCGCCCTCAACGCTGTGAGCGCGGCGCCGGCGGCCTCGGCGAGCGATGGCTCGTGCCCGGTGCCGGATGTGGCGGCGGCTTGCGGAGACGTCAAGATTGTCGGATGTGAGTTTTACTAGAGTAAATGATGGAAGCATACCCCGAGCGCGAGTGCTGACCAGACAAAAAAAAAACAACAACAGCCACCGCAAAACCACTGGTGTTCAACAGCACGCTCTGCTCGACCAACACCACCGTACCGGGCACAAAAGACATCCCCGACGACTACCAAAACTACGTCACCTTTGCCTCGGGCCAGCTCGACAGCCCAGACACCAGCCGCGACTCGTTCAGCGTGTACAGCGAGCGCATCGTGCGGCCCGTGCCGGTCCTCGTCACCGCGCGCCTCGGCGGCGCGGCCAACTCCTCAGCCAACACCACCAGCGCGCAGCTCGTGTGTCTCGCGCCGAGCAGCGTACAGCCGGGGAGCCGGCCGCCGCAGAGCAGCGCGGCGAACGGCGGCAAGATGTCCGCTCTGCTTGTGGCGGTCGCCGTAGGCGCGGTGACTGCGATGTTTTGAGGCGCTTGCCCTTGGGAGTGGAGAGAGATGAGATGCATTTATACGAGAACTGATTTTAATGTGATGCTGCGCTACTTTATAGATATACCATGATGGATTTTCGTGTGTTAGGTTCATAGGGCATGTCGCGAGGAATTAATGTCTAAAGAGGGCCAGAGCAACGTGCACCTCGCGATGGGATGATTAATGCAGTATAGACTCTGATAGAAGTTGCATAATTTTAAAGACTACAATAGAGTACCACAATTTCGTACGCATCGAGATGTGTCTGTCAAGGATCTGACGATGTAGCCTGCACGCATGGCTGAACCAAAAACTCAGCGAGCTATCTACATCGTTGATCTAGCCTCAACTGACCAGTTGTGCTGGAGATGAGTTTGGGTGGGATGCTTATCGATCTCATATTATGACTAGTATATTTACTTGCCTGGGATGGTATGTGATTGTTACCACTTTGAATGAGCCGGCCGAGAGCCCTTAGATAGAGGCGATTTGCGCACGGCGACGCAACCCCCCCTTTTTTTTTTCGGGAGCCGCGAATATAATGGGTGTGAAATAATGTTTCGTCAGTATGTTATTTGAGCTTGTTAGTCTTACCTTTGAACCACCACCTACCTATAAGAGACGGGCGATCCGGAAGAGACGGGTGATCCGGTTGTGTTGGCACTCCGCTCCCGCCAGCGCCACTGCCGCGATGCCGTGCGGCGTATCCGAGGCCAAAAGACCAAGTTAGCAGAGCGCGGCGCCAGCCACAGCGCGAATCCATTCAAAGACACGAAAGACACGGGCGAGCATCAAATAGACCTGACGCTCCCAAAATCCTATGGCGGGCAGCGACCCTCCGCGGGAGGAAGGGGTGAAGCACTATCACACATCGATGAGAAACCTGCCGAATAGGTCATGACAGAAGGGGTGATCCTCATCCGTTAAAGTGCCTACGCCGGCCCGTGTGCACTCGAAATCCTACTCACGGCAGAATTGCTCCAGCCAATAAAGCGAGAAGCGCAGCCATAGCAAGCCACTGTCCAATCTTGCCACCACATACAGGACATCTTGACGGATCTTATGACATGCAGCCCAGGATATTAAAAACAAAAACGACGAACTGAAAATTCATTTTGTTCTTTTGTAATCATGCCCTGGCTTACAGAACACTGCTGTGCCAGAGGCCGAAGTGGCCGGCGTCCGGCGTCTACTTTTTGGCTCCGCCGACGGGCTGCTGTCAAATCGGCGACGTCATCGGCGCTTCCGTCCTGACGGTCATAGATTACAGATCCGGCCTGGCCAGGCAACGCGCGCTTGCGATGAAGCGATAATTGTATCATTTCTGAACTCTATTCGTTATCAGTACGGCAAGGATGAATGCATTGGCCCGTAGGCGCTGCTCAACTTCTAAATTCTCAACGACTACACGATGGCGTCGATACTAAGGCCGCTTACCAAGGCGCGGAACAGACCTCTTGCTGCATGTTGCTCCCGAGTCGCTCTGATCACTCAGAATAAGGCACCGGCGGTTCGAGTCCGTTACCGGAAATTCTCAGCGACATCAGCCGCGCAGTCGCAAAACAGGCCCGGCCGGCCGTCCAAGCTCTGGGACAGCGCCGACCACGCCGTCGCCGACGTGCAGAGCGGCTCGACCATCCTCAGCGCCGGCTTTGGCCTCTGCGGCGTAGCTGGTCCGTCTTGTCTCTCTCTCTCTCTTTCGCCGTCGCTTCGACTTGTAAGTACCCGCTGACGTTCGCACAGAAACCCTCATCGAGGCCCTCCACCGCAGGGGCAGGGACTCGCTGCACTCCCTCGCCGCCGTCTCCAACAATGCCGGCATCGAGGGGCTCGGCGGCCTGTCGCTGCTCATCGGCGGCGGCCAGGTCAACAAGCTCACGCTCTCGTATCTCGGCAACAACAAGAGGCTCGAGAGGGCGTACCTCAACGGCGACGTTGCCGTCGAGCTGTGCCCGCAGGGCTCGCTGGCCGAGCGCATAAGGGCTGCCGGCGCGGGCATCCCGGCGTTCTTTACCCCCACGGGGGCCCGTACGTAATTTCTTGCCCTTTTCAGCATCGCTATTCCATGGGAGAGGTAACACTTTTACGCAGACACGCTCGTGCAAGATGGCGACATCCCCGTCCGTCTGGCCCCCGGAGGCAAGACGCTTGAGAGGGGCACCAAGCGAGAGACGCGCGAGTTTGGTGGCAAGACGTTTCTCATGGAGACTTCTCTCCCCGGCGACGTTGCCATTCTACGGGTCTGGAAAGCTGACAAGGCAGGAAACTGCGTCTTCCGGTACCTCGCTACAATCAAAGCCCCCCCACCCCCCCAAAGCCTTCTGCGCTCTCTAACACGCCACGCGTCTTCCAGGTACACCACCAAGGCCTACGGCATCCTCATGGCTAAGGCCGCCAAGCTCACAATTGTCGAGGCCGAGTCCATCGTGGACGTCGGTGAGATTGGCCCCGACGAGGTCGACCTCCCCGGCATCTTCGTCGACCGCATCGTGCCCGCCACGGCCGACAAGAAGATTGAGATCCTCAAGACGCGCGACGACGACGACGACGACGACGGCCGGCCCGCGAAAGGCAGCGCAGCCACGCACAAGAAGAGCGAAAACCAGTTGAGGCGGGAGCGCATCGGGAGGCGCGCGTCGCAGGAGCTGCAGGAGGGGTACTACGTCAATCTCGGCGTGGGCATCCCGACGCTGGCGGCGAGCTACATCCCCGAGGGCCGGACCGTATGGCTGCAGAGTGAGAACGGCATGCTGGGTATGGGCCCGTATCCGACCAAGGACCAGGTCGACCCGTAAGGCCCTCCAGCATCTTGTGATGATCGCTTCGAAAGTCTAACATGGCGTGCTAAAATTGAAAAGCGACATCGTCAACGCCGGCAAGGAAACCGTCACCATGGTGCCGGGCGCCTCGTGCTTCGACTCGGCCGAGTCTTTCGGCATGATCCGCGGCGGCCACGTCGACGTGTCCATCTTAGGTGTAAGTCTCATGTGCAGGAAACGAGAGACGGGAAGGAAAAGGCAAAAGAAAGAAGAAGAAGGAAATCTCACCAACACACCGTCTAGGCACTCCAGGTCAGCGCCGCGGGGGACCTCGCCAACTACATGATCCCCGGCAAGGTGTTCAAGGGCATGGGCGGCGCCATGGACCTCGTGGCCAACCCGGACAGCACCAAGATCGTCGTGGCCACGGAGCACGTCGCCAAGGACGGCTCGCCCAAGATCGTGCAGGACTGCAGCCTGCCGCTGACGGGCGCGCGGGTGGTCAGCACCATCATCACGGATCTGGTGAGACCGGACGGAAAAGTTAATGGCGGTGAGCTCAACGGCGGAACTTATGCTGACTTTGTCCGGCGCAGTGCGTCTTTCAGGTCGATCGGGAAAAGGGACGGCTTACTTTGACGGAGCTGGCGACGGGAGTGTCGGTGGACGAGATCAGGAGCAAGACGGATGCCGACTTTCTCGTGGCTGAAGACTTGAAAGAGATGGCATAGAGAATACTCATTGAAGTTTTTGCTGAACAGAGTCTCCGGACATAATACAAATGAATCTAGATTATGCTATTCTATCACAACACATCAGAGCTCCTTCTAGTCCTCTATACCATCGAATCGTGTTCGACTCCCTCCTGACCTCCGGCCATCTACAGCTTCGCCTCCCTCGCCGGCGCAAAGTTCCCGCCTCCCAGCGCCGCCGAAATCTCATCCACCGTCCTCAGAATCCACTCGCTCCCCTCGTCGCCCGCCAGCCACCTCGCCGCCTCCATCTCCTCGCCGCTCATGCCGTCCGCCTCCGCGGTGCCGTCCGCCATGGCTTTGCGCAGCCCGAACACGTGGGACACCACCTGCGGCCCCACGCCCGTCTGCGCGCGCAGGCACGCCACCGCCACCGCGCTCGTCAGCACCCTACCCAGATGCGGCGGCTGCTGCTGCTGCTGCTGCTGCGCCTCACCGGCGCCGGCGGTGGCTGCTGCCGCAGGCGGATCCGCCAGCAGCGCCGAGTAGTGGCCTTGCAGGATGTGCACCGGCAGGTCCGGGTGCGCCCGCGCCAGCTTGCCGAGCAGCTTCTCCTCGAGCGGGGCGTAGACCGAGTCCCAGAGGCCGCCGCCGCGGGCCGCGGCCTCGCGCAGCTCGCGGCCCGTGGTGATGGCCCGCGACGGCGCCGCGGCGAGCCGCTCGGACACGGATGCGGGCAGCGCGTCGCGGAAGGCGTTGAGGCAGTTGATGGTGCGCGGGATGCCGTTGAAGGAGATGCACTTGAAGCCGACCTCGCGGATGAGCTCGGCGTCGGCGACGGAGGCGGGCGAGGAGGCGACGCTGTGAAGGATGGAGAGGGAGGAAGGCGAGTTGAGGGTGAACGTCGCGGCGGCCTGGGAAGGGGGGGGGAAAGGTTCAGTATAAGAGCTTAGGGTTGAAGTAGAGGGGTGGTGGAGGGGGGGAAGACGTACGGAGATGACGACCCAGGGACGGTGTCCAAGGTGGCGCCGTGCGGCGTCTTGGGAGATGCGCGTGTAGACGGCGCGCATCACGTCTGCGGGAGCGGCGCAGGGGCCGGGCCTCGCAAAGGGCGCGTTGATGAGCGCCTTGAGCGCGGGCGAGAGCTTTGCGACGCCGGCCATGGTCTGTCTGGAGGCGGAGGCGGCGGCACTATCACGCATTGAAGGGCGGCCAGACGAGATTGACGAGGCCAGGAATGATAGAGCGATCAGCAGCAGGTCGATTGAGGTATTTCCGCTGCGATGGAATATAATTGCGCTCGGTGCAGACAGGGCACCGGCAGGCGAGATCGGATGTCGTCGTAGAAAGCGGGATGGATGATGTGCGCCGGCCCTCGGCACTAAACTGCTAGCTGGCCGGCGCTCAGATGTAGAGACCGTTGGCCGAGTATGTTGGTGACGTACAAGAGGCACGACTATCGCGCGCCGCAGACTAATCGATCGGTAATTGAGGGAAGAGAACAAGGAATGAATAAAAATTAAAAAAATGATTATATGTATCCCCTAGTTTTTGTCTACTTGCGGCAAGCTGCTGTACACATACGTGTTGCTAGCCTTAGCTCACCACATTAAATCCGCACGTATAGTCTTCAAAAGTATCTGAAGCCTAGATAGTTTACATGCCAAACTCTGGAAACGGCAGCCAGTCAAAGTTGTTCATGTCCTGCCACGACAGCCCGCCAAACGAAGGCTCGAACCCGTTGCCCGGCTGGTTCAGCACGTGCGCGATCTGATCGCCGGACATGGCCGAGAACTGCAGCGTCTCCGGCCACAGCATCTGCTGCTGCGGTGCCATCTGCGAGCGCGTCGCCTGCGAGTGCTGATGTGGATGCCGATAATGCTGCTGCTGCGGCTGCTGCTGACGATTATGGTTGTGTTGGTGCGGGCCGTGCATCGGCGGCAGAAGCTCCGGCTGGTGCGTCGTTATACCCACTGGCAGCGGCGCCGCTGCCGGAACACTGTAGATTGGCGGGCCTCCACCGCCGTTGATATTCACCTCTCTCGGTGCAGTTGTTGCCGTGGTGCTACCACTGGCATGATCTCTCGCTCGATGACTACCATTCTCGGTGGTTGACGTCGCCGTCGCCGTCGTCGCGGCCGCTTTGCGCACAACCTGCCGCAAGTACTTGCCATATAATACAGATACACCGTTTCGATGTTTCGTGATGGTGCCCAGCCGCTCCAAAACACCCGCCGCTTCCAGAATAAGCTCGCGGATGCTCGGAGCCAGCGATGAGCCGTCAGCCATGTACGCGCTCAGCGTTAGCGCGAAGCACGCCGCGAAGCAAATCATGATGGTCGTGTTGTTTGGCATAGATTGCAACATCGACTCGCCCTGGATCGCCGCTCGCATTACGTTGATCGCCGAGGAGAGACCCGCCGTGCGGAAGAAGCGGCGCACCTCGATCGGCGCCGTGGGGTGGTTGATGACGCCGCCGTAGATGGACAGCCGAGTGTGGCTGACGAGGATCTCGACGTAGGGCGGCAGCCGTTGATCTGTAGAATGTGAGCTTTGACTCCGCGAGCGTTGGGCGCGCTTACCTGGGCCAATTCCGATCGACCCGTCCCATTTCGAGTGCCATTGCGCAAAATATCGCTCGATCGCGTCCTGAATTCTACACAAGTCAGCAATGATACATGACTTTGAATTGAGAGCGGCATAAGCCTCAACGCCGCTTACGATCTTGCAGTAAGTGATCCGTCACTGCTCTCGTGCTGCGAGCCATCACAGAGTGAGCGGACTTGGTTCAACAAGTCATCCTTGACCAGTCAGCAATCATGTTGGACGTCGTCACGGATGTCGCTCGGCTCACCAAGTCTCGGCGCAAAACGGCCATCGACACCGCTGGTCCATCTTGCGAGGCAGCAATGCTAGACTTGTGCCAGTTGTCGCAGTCTTTGATGAGCCGAGTCACGGGGACCATGAATGGTCTGCCTCGCGCCAGACCCATACTGAAAAGAAAAATAGTCCTCATTAGCCATAGAAACACCAATCCGCCACCCGATGCGGCACTCACCCCCTCTCCACAACGTATAGCGATATCCAGCATCGCTCCCTGGATCGCAAGAAGAGCCTGCCCCGATCAGACCACGGCTCTATCCCGACGTAGCCATCAATCTCGAGCGCCGTGTTGGTGTCGAGGCACTCGCCCCTGGCCAGGGTCAGCCCGGCGCCGGAGTCGTCGAGCATCCGCCTGGGCACCAGCGTCTTGTGCATGAGCAGGTCAATGGCGATCGTGGTGGCCATGGAGATGTACGTGCAGGTCTCGTCGTCAGTGCTGCGCTGGCCCGGGAAGATCCAGGGAATGTTGACGACAAAGGCGAGCACGATCTCGACGGAGCGGTGCCGACGAACGATGACGCGCTGGGCGAGCGCGGCGACATGGTTGGAAAGCCGCTTGGAGAGGCTGCCGGCTGTGGGGATGAAGAGCGCGGCGCAGGCCATGAGGGTGGTGGTGAGGAAGGCAGAGCGCGTGCGGGTGAAGGCGACGGTATAAAGGTGCGGGTCAAGGCCCCAGCGTGTGTGCGCAATCTTTTCGTGGAAGCTAGTCCAGGAAGCATCATGGTAAGATGAACATGTCAGAGTCGGCTGGAGAGTAGAAATGCGAGCATGGATGGACGGTGAAGCAGAGCTTACAATGTAAAAAGACTCTCCGCCTCGTCCTCCTCCACTAGACCTAGGCAGATGGGGTCGACGTCGTCACCGACATCCAGATCGGACCTGGTGATGGAGAAGAAATCGTTTAGCTTCGCGTGATCACAAGCGCTGCTCTCGCTCGTCACGGCCTCTGTTTGCCGGCTCGTCCTGTGCGGCGGCCTGCTTTGGCGCTCGTCGGCCGAGGGTGTAAAGTACGAGGCTCTTGCCAGCAGCTGCAGCGGGTTCTCGGCGTCCTGCACTGGTATGCTCTCGCCAGGCGGCCGAGGATATGCAGCCCCGATTATGGGTGGCTCACGAGTCTCCCTCAAGCTGCCGTCGTCGCCGTCGCCGCCGCCACCTCCTCCTCCGTAACTCGAGTGCCCAGCGGACACGGCGCCGGACGCCTCATCCTCGCCGTCCTCGCCGACATCCGCGTCCGCATCGCCGACTTCACCTCCGTCGTCCTCGCTCATAGAATCACCGTCAGCCGTGCCGCGCGAATCATTACCGGGCGAAAAGTCCGCACGCGTGCCGTCGGCCTCGCGCAGAATCTCGCGCAGCCGGGCGAGGACGGTCTCATCCGCGGTGCCGGCGTTTCTGCCGCCGGCACCCTTTTTGCCGGCGCGACGAGCGGCCTGCTGGACCTGGTAGATGGCCTTCTCGAGCCCGATTCTCTTGCTGTGTTGGGCAAAGGAAATTAGCCAGGATTTTGACGACAAGCCTCACTGCTGGGGATCGGGGGCAGAGGCGGGAGGGAACGTGGCTCACTTCTTGATGCCCCGCTGTCGACCGGCGTGGTAGTCGGGACGAACGCACTCGCTATCCGTCTGGAGACAGCGGCGGCAGCGGCCCTTGTCGGGCAGATACTCGCATCTTATCTTGCCGCGGCGGCACACGAGACAGGCAGCCTGCTTGAGCCCTGGCCTATGTGGTGAGGAGCCGGCCATCTTCAGAGCGCTAGGCCCGGCGCGTCACGAGGGTCAAATAATCCTAGGAAGTCTCGAGGACTATGCCCTCCGCATAGCGCAGGGCTCCAGGGCGTGGCAAGGTCTTTCTTGCCGATATGCTCTGGTAGCTCGCGTATATAGCGACGACAGGGTAGTTCGGGGCCGGCTAGAGAGCTGTATGTGTTGCTGCCTCGTCGCAGCGGCGGCCGCCGTCATGACCAACGACGTCTGCGTGACAGAGAGTGCGTATGGGCGGTCACACGAACCTTGGCCGGCCTTGCGTTACGGAGCGATCCTATCTGGCAATGGTTGAATTCCTCTGGCTGCCAACGGGGCTGGTTCGCCAGTCTTTAGCTGGCCGTTTGTCGGGTCGAGCGAGACTTTCGAGCAGCTGCTACGGACCATTTGATTGGCGCATGCGTTCCAGGCCCTGTGCTACCAACGACTTGCTGTACTCCCATGGCGTTGCAGCTCACGGCATTAGCCGCACTATGAGACGACTATCTGTCTGCATGGAACACAGCTTTAACCACTTATTTTCAATAGGTCTATCTCAGATTCATCTCAAAGTCATACAAATTCGAATATCTGTAGAGCGAAAACCGTCTAGGAGATGATCCTTCATCGACATCATAGCTATAGGGTAGGTATGCAGCTATCAGTACGCCTGCCCCGCTATTGGCACGTGACGCATACTAACTCCCAAATGGCGAGATGACTACTGTGTCGAGATCTTTGTGCTCTGCAATCATGTTCTGACCGATGCACAACAATGATTCTCTGCACATTTTTCGGCACTCGCCGTCTCGTGGGCATTTTTTCAGTCCACCGGCGACAAAACGAGGGCCATAGACGCTGTTGTGCCCACGCCGCTTCCGGAGCGGACTATTCATCTACCGGCCGCTCCGTTCCGGTAGGCAATCAATCAACAGACGAGACCGAAAATAAAGTTTAAGACAATTGAAGTCCCCCGCCCTCAACGCTCAGGGCAGTAAGGAAATTGCCGAGATGTCTTTTTTTTCCCTTTTTTCCTTTCTGTTCTTTTTTTAAACCAATTTCTATTTATTTCTCTACGCTTAGCACGGCAGTAAATTTGGGCAAGTAGAAACAACAGGGTGGCTCAAGCCACGAATCTAAACCATATAGAACGCTTTCCTGTGCTTGGCTCAGCCCGCTCTCCAGAGCCGGATCGTCCGGGGGTGAGGGGGAAACCACTGGCAGCACAGAAAACGTTCTCTCTATATGACAATTCCCAAGTGCCGAAGACCGCTCCCGCCATCCTGACAGCTCGGCTCACTGTCTTGCTGATGATCCGGCGGGCGGGCAACCTTGCCAAGTGTTGTGGCTCGCCAGAGCTGACAATTTCTGCTCTGTGGGATGTTGGAAACGAGTACCGGTTGAAGAGACTCAAGCAGGAAGCCTGCCAGCCTGCCTAGGTCAATCATCCTATTTACCCTTGGTCAATGTCACGCCTGCTGCCGGCATTTGGTCTGTAGCAAACTCTCTTGTATAGTCTGATATTACTTTTTGTACTATACATGTGGCACCTCACGTCCTCGAACTATCTACGTATACCTGAACCCCCTCCCCC
>JAFEME010000524.1:0-20054 GCA_018831755.1 Niveomyces coronatus
GGTCCCTAACATAAACTAGCTCATTCCCCTCTTCAATCCAGTCATTGCTATCGATGATTCAGTCGCAACACCATGCAACACTCACTCCATCAGCCGAACAGTGCGAATTCATCTCCCCTACGCCCAACTAGCCGAAAAACTGAAATCGTGTGGCCTCTAGCTGCCCGAGTCCGTCCCGCGGCGCCACGTTTCGTCGTCTGTACGAGTTTGTAAAATCCTGCAGCAAGACACGGACATGTCGAATGTTGCCGGCATCGTCGGTAGACAGCCTCTCTCTGATCTTACCCATCAGCCTGTTCGCCTCGGCGGGGTTGACAGTGCCGTCCGGCAACATCTGAATCGTTTGCGCCACCCACTCGGTGGTCTGAGCGGGCATCATCTCAAACAAGGCTAGAAGCACGCCACTTCCGTCCGCAAAACAATCACGCGGAAAGGTCAGCATCATGCCCGCCATGACCTGCTTCACCAGCCCCAGTCCGTGACTCTGGAGCATGCCGTGGATGATGCCCTTGATTTGCCGCTCGGCTGGCTCTGGCAATCTCTCGCTGCTTGCGGGGTTGCTACTCCCGTAAGAAAGCAGGTCACGAACGTAGTGAAGCGTCGAGACGAGGGGGTCGCGCTGCTCGAGAGTCATGGCGTACACCGCTGCTTCTAGAATGGGTATCAAGAGCGTCGATGGGATGAGTCTTTGTGGGTAGTATAGCAGGGCGTCAATCATGAGTCGGAAAAAGTCGTCAATGGCATCTGGTAGGTCCGACGGCTGCAGCTCCGTCATGACGCGCAAGAACGACGTGGCCTGCGCCTCAAAGAAGCTATAGATGTTGTCCGTCGTTGTTTGGTCCACGCTATCGCGGTCCTCGGAGAACTCTCGAAGTATGGTTCCGGTGACCCACAGGAAGCAGCCCTCACGAGATGCTGTGAAACCGCTGGCTAGCTTGTTTGCCATATCCGCCAGCAGTGGCGCCATGGCGGTGCGGTAGGACACAATCATATTCCTCCAGCATCGACATACCCTCTCACAGATGGGGCTGAAGTCGATGAAGTTCTCCAGTACCGTTGACAGGATGGGGAACACCTCCTGCCAGTACTTGACTGCAGGGTTGGCGTCGCCAGCACTGACAGCCGGTGTGACGTTTTGCACAAATACGGTGATGAGCTGGAGATGGTCTGCTCAAGTCAGTATCAACAGCATGTAGCGACGCAAGTTCTGAGCTTACCGGCCATGGCAATCTTGCTATCCTTATCCGTGGCATTGTTTGCCATGGTCATCAGACGCTGGATCAGAGGGTCGCAGTACAGCTTCAGTAGATTGTACGCCTGATCGGCAGACTGTACGGCCACCACGCTCGAAACACCGTCCGTGACTTCCTCCTTGCTCTGTGTCGGCAGTTTGTCGAGAACCTGGTCATAGAACGATTGAAGCTGCAGAACCTGTCCACTAAGCAGATCTTTGCAGTCGGTGCAGAAGAATTTGATAGCCAGGGCGGCCGCGCGAACAATTTCCTTGGAGTCGGCTTGAAACGAATTGACAATGTAGTTGAACTGAGGCTCGAGATATTCCGGGTGAGCGGCAGTCCACTCGGTGTAGCGGCCAAGAACCATGATGGTGGCGAATTTGAGCTTCTCGTGATTTGGGATCTGCACCAACAGCGGCATGAGCCGGGGCAGCACGATCTCCTCGTCACGATCTACTATACGTCCGAGTGCTCGCATCGCAAACAACGGCGCTTCCAGCTCTTGCCAGTTCGGCACGTCGGTGTCCGTCACCTGGCTGGCGTGGTGTTGCATCCAGATTTGGATGGCATGGAGCACCTTGGTGAGACACTCTGTGACACCCATCACCTCACAGGCATCTTTGAGGGTATCTCCCATCTGGTGACGAAACTCGCGAAACTTGTCCTCTTGCTCGCGGTCTCCATCAAAGAGGTCGGCTTCATTCCCAGAATCGGGCCGCGGGTATCGCAGATGTGTCAAGAGGACATCGACCAGCTTGGAGTAGACATCGACCAGCTCTAGTCGGCTCTGAATGTAGCGTTCGAGGACAAGATATTGCTTGAGCTCATACCAGAACAGAAACGTGTGCTCAATAACATCTTGATCCTTGTCGCGTGCTGCGCATTCGAGAACGGCCTCGACTAAGCTTCTAAACTGTCCCGGATGGCGGGCGATGGCGACGGACCAGCTTTCCGCGGCAGTTGCTAGGACTTTCGTCAGAGCCTTCAATGCGTCCGTGTCTTCTTGCTCCACGATCGTCGCGATCCGAGGCTGCAAGCCAACTACGCGAGGAAAGAGCATGTGAATGGCGTCTTGGCTCTCATCGACATCGCGGGTTTCGCGGAGCATGAAGCACAAGCACTCGGATGCTTCCTGGCTACATTCATCCGCCGTGACCCCGTTGAAGATGACATCGAGAAGTGGCGAGTTGACGATGCTCGCGACCGGGACCTCCCTTAGCCAAGATGTGATGCACTCCAAAAGTTGTGGGTTCCGAGACGCAGCCGCTGGTTCGTGATCAGCATGGGTTCTCCCTCCTTGACTGTTGTTTCTAACAGTCACGACAGGCAAGCGACACTTACGAGATGACTGAGAGTAATTGATGAGCAGTTGCACAACTTTGTCCGTGTTATCCGCCAGTAGCACTTTTGAGCGGTCCGCAAGATCATCTTCCTATTTCCAACAAGATTAATCAGACTTGAGTTTCGTAGCACGACGGCATACAGTCGATTAAGCGTCGTCGGGTTTGATTGTCGCGCGTCGAATCGCATCCACATACAGACAGGGTAATCTTTCGGCCCTCGGTAACCTCTTCGGGGAGAACGCGCAGGAAATCGAGAATGCAGGCATGGCTCTCGGGACTGTCGCTGAGAGACTGGACCACGGACGGAAGAACATCGTCCCATTCCTTCATCTGGATGGCCAGTATCGCGAGGCACACGCATAGTTGCACACGAATGGGTTTGGGTCCGACGGCAAAGTCCTTGAGGAGCACAAGAATCTGGTTTCGTAGCGCGGGGAGTTCGCTCGTGGAAATCTGGGTGGAAAGATCATATGTGATCTACCATGTGTAAGCGCATGAAAAAAAGATCTCGCTTTTGCGGGTAGAGAGGGCAAATCCACCTTGCCACGGAGCGTGATAGCAGCAAACAGGGTCGCTTCAGGCTCAGCCTTGGATTGTAGGATGCCAATGATGGTGCCCCATGATGTTTTCTGTAAAGCCGATCAGCCGCTTTCATGGTTTTTCGAGCCTCCCTCTACCTACAGATTTCTGGAAGTTTTCCAGATAAGCGTGTGCTTTCTGCTTTGCCTCGTGCTCGCCGCTCCGCATCGTCATGACAGCGGCCAAGACGTCGGACGGCGAGAAGCTGTCGGGCGCGCCACTGGCAGCCATGGCTAATGTTGATCTCGCCTGTATTTCCCAAACGGCTTGGCTACCTCGCGAATCACGGATCAACTCTTGCGTCGTTTATAACTCGGCTGGCAGTGGCGTACGGGGCGCTGGCCCCAATTCGAGTTTTGGTAGTCTCGGATAGGGATAGATACTAGGGTCGGTGCACGGAGAGCTGGCTCGACAAAGGGTTGAAGCGGACGCTGGGTATCGCCGGATGGCTTGGCACAAGATGAGCCTGATTCAACGTTTGAGCTTGGTTGCCAGGGGGGGAAGGGAGAGAGAGAGAGGAGGGGGGGTTGCAGACGCGTTTGTAAGGATGATGAAAAGTTGGCCCAGCCCGCCTTCACTGGACAAAACGCTGGCAACCACAGTAGTGACGTGGGGGTTGGTCGACCCCACTTCCTCGTCAGTGATTTTGTTGCAGCAGCTGTCGTGCGCATTCGCTGCACGTGCTGTCTGGCAACCTAGAATTCGAATAGTTGCGCAGTGATGAAGCTACGCAAAAATATATTAATATCGTGATAGTGCATATAGCTTCATTGCTTCATTTTCCCGTCGCCCATAACTAGCCCGTGAAGTTTCCGATCATACATATCGACGGGGATCTTCCCTCCGTCCCCACCCTCTTCTTCTAGCCACTGCTCCTTCAGAGCCAGTCCGATGAGCTGAAGAGATGACCCGTGACCCTCGTGCTCAGCAGCTCTGGCGAAGTATCTGTTCAAAAAATAGTCATAGAAGCCTTTCCCATGTCCCAACCGACGAATACCGGTGGTATCGGGCTCCAAGCTAAAAGCAACGCCTGGAACAAGCATGAGGTCTAGGGTAGCCGGCTCGGGGCCAAAGTTGCCCGGGGCGTCACCAAGGATGCGTTCACGACCGTGGGCGGTGGCCTCGTCGATACTTGGAATGCCCCATCGGTCCCGGCTCAGTGACTCGTAGTCCTGTATACTGTGCAGGCGTACCATGTCCATGACGCGCTTCGGTGTGCCGGTGCTCGCGAGGGTAGAACTGTGCAGAAACGGAACAAAGACTTGCTTCCCGGCGGAAAGCGCATGCCGGACAATGGCATCGGTCTGGGCCTCGGCGGCGGGCATGGCGAGGTATATGCTGATGCGCCTGGCCTCTTTGTACTGTGGCGAGGCCTGGACTACATCACATATGGCACGACCTTGGGGCCAACATGTATCAGAGCAAGAAGAGGATGGGAGCCGCGTGGACGGGGCTTACTTTGTATCTGAATTGCATCTTGCGATAGGCCGGCGAGACGGGTTTTGACGAGATTGCGAATCTTCTGCTTGGCGGCCGCTACTGGTGTCGCCATGATGCCCGCATGCAATTGAGGCTTGACGGCGTTTAGAGGAGACTTGCTGCTTGTCATGGCATTTGGGATAGACGTTGCGGCATCGGCCACTAAAACCCGGTCAACGTGGGCCGCGGGTTGTAGGCCATGTATTATGAAAATCAGAGTTGGTCAGGCTGAGGCTGTGAAAGCCAAGTCGCGAGTATTGAGGCCAGCCCAAATATATATATATATATATATATATGTATAAAAGTGACAACATCCCGTTGTCAATTTGTATGAATGTTGTAGTCCATCAGTCGTTGCAATGGTGTGCTCAGGGTTAAATGGGATGGGATGAGTGTGGCTTGGTTGTGGCGATATTCTGTGGCGCATCGACAGTTCTGCACACAAGAACAAATTGCTGGCATCCTGTGTTTACTAGGCAGTCAGTACGGATACCTACCTATCTGCTACATAGTTGAACAACGTCGACCGTTGTGTGTCTCTTATTAGCTGGTAGCCCTGCTGGTGTTTCGTTCCTTCATCTCGCCAAGAGCTCGACACAGGCATAGCATACATTGCATGTCGAGGCATGCCTGCTGACGATGCTGCATCAGGGACTCGAATACAACCGATCCGATACACCCGAGGCATGGGCATCTGACGGCAGAGGTCAATCTTTGTCCACGGTCAAAAGCGAGGACATGGCGCTAGCAGGCATCCCACAGCAAATCCCGGGCGCGATTATCTCGAGCATCATTTTGCATGAGCAAGAGGGGCGGCCGGGCTGGCTGCAGGCGCCACTACTAATGTACATGCTGTACTTTTAGCCTCGCCAACCTAGGGTCCGAGCCGATGATTCATGCCCTCGACTCTTTCTTTCGTCATCCTTTCAGCTCGACAAGGGGAACGAGAACGATTGCCCATCAACCATGAGCTCTTTTACCATGGGCTGACCTCCTTTCCGCGCTATACGCTCTTGCGAACCAATGACGACGGCAATATTCTCAATTTACATGTTTCTATTTGTCCGTTGAAAATCGAAATCTGATTGATCTGATTATCGCCAACAAGTCCCGTTGACCAATACTCAATTCTACGCTTCTACCCACCATTGCTGCTCCTCTGTGGATAAATAAGCGTGACTACTATTCCCCTCTTAGAAAAGAGCAGCTGGTCTATCCCTTGTGGTTCCGCATTTTGACGGATACTTTTTTCTTTTTTAATTTTTCCTTTTATTTCTTCTCCCTCGACTGAGATTTTTTAGGCCTGTTTCGCCTGCTTACTGGGCCCTCCTCCCTCGACGCCGCGACTGACCGAGCAGTGGCCCACGCCTGGGTAGGCAAACGGCAAACCCCTCCGTTAAGGAAGGTTGCCTGGTATGGACCGAGACCAACGCACTCCTCCTCCTCCTCTACCGCCTGATCGTTCCGAAGCCTCCTCTGCCACCGCCCTTGGCGCTACGACGGCGACCGCCGCAGCAGAAGCCTTCCCCCCAGAGTCGCCTTCAGCGGTACCGTCTTCTCATATTCCCTGCCCCGAGGCCGCAGACTCCTCTTCGCAACATGCCACCACAGTCTGGCCCGCAGAGCCCATTCTTGTAGCCGACGTTGACTCCGGCTCTGATCTCGAGCTCGTCGACCTGGCCATGATCAGGAAGAAGAAGTCTTTTCGGCTCGACAGTCGCCGGCCGACCGGACGTTCCGACACCACAATATACGGCTCCGTCGATCTTACTCCCGACGGGAGCAAGCCACCCTCGGAAGCCGACTCTGCAGAGTACAACGGCCGTCGTCGCCGTCTAAGCTATGCCCGCGACACAAGCCGCAGCCAGCGATCGGCCATATCACGATCCTCTTCCAGGGTCTCCGAAGACCTAGATGGCGCTATACTCGTCTCTGGCGTCGAAGGCCGCTTTGGTCTCGCGGAAACGCCGCTTCTCAACACATTCACCAATGGGAAGCGGGACGATCGGGACGCAGACGAGGAAGAGGTTCTCTCGGCCGCAGACGATAGCCAGGGTGACGATGACGACTCGTCCATGTTTGAAAACGAAGACGATAATTCGCCTCACGAAGTAGTCCGGGCATCAGTCCCCCCAGCCGACGACACTACCCTGTCCATCAACACACCTCGCATGTGGTGTCTATCTGTGCTTTTTTCCATTCTCGGGTCGTCCACCAACCTATTCTTTTCCCTAAGATACCCGAGTGTTGCCATTACTCCCGTCATCGCACTCCTTCTCGTTCATCCCCTCGGTCTCTTCTGGGATGTTGCTCTCAAGCGCTCCCACGACCCCCCGGAGACCTTTGTCGACGGCCTTCTCGACTCTACCGGCTCCGACACTGCAGCAGACACCGACGAATATCCCACGGCACTCCCCAAAACGCAGCGGTCGTGGCGACAATGGCTGGCCCAGGGCCGATGGAACGAGAAAGAGCATACCTGTGTCTATGTCAGCAGCAACGTCGCCTTTGGCTTTGCATTCGCAACGGATGTGATTGTCGAGCAGACCAAATTCTACAACCAAGCCGCGCCTGTTTCGTACCAGCTGCTGCTGACCATTTCGACTCAGATCTTGGGCTATGGCTTCGCCGGCATGGCTCGTCGGTTCCTTGTCCGTCCGAGCGGCATGATATGGCCCGGTACGCTCATGTCTGCCGCCATGTTCTCAACGCTGCACAGGCAGGATAACAAACCCGCCAACGGCTGGAACATTAGCCGCTGGAACTTCTTCTACGTGGTCTGGATCGGTGCTTTCATCTTCTATTTCCTGCCTGGTCTCCTCATGCCTGCGCTCAGCTACTTTAGCGTCATCACCTGGTTTGCGCCCAGGAACGTCGTCGTCTCCAACCTCTTCGGCGTCACCTCCGGGCTTGGGCTGTTCCCCATGACCTTTGACTGGGCGCAGATAACCTACGTTGGCTCGCCGCTCCTCGTGCCCTTCTGGGCTGCCATGAACGTCGTGGGCGGTCTCGTCGTTGTCATGTGGATCATCGCGCCTATTTGCTACTACGCCAACGTGCTCTTCTCGTCGTACATGCCTATCCTCTCCACCGCCGTCTTTGACAACACTGGCAAGGTCTACAATGTCAGCAGAATCCTCACTCCCGACTTCCTCTTCGATCGCGATGCCTATCAAAACTATAGCCGCGTCTTCCTGCCCGTCACATACATGCTCAGCTACGGCGTCCAGTTTGCCGGTCTCGCCGCTCTGCTCACACACACCCTTTGCTGGCACGGCAGCGACATTTGGCAGACGTGGAAGCGCGCCCTCGCCGAGGCTCGGGAAGACGGTGCCGGAGCCTACCAGCCCGTCTCTAGCTCGTCCGCAGACATGAACAGCGCCTATCCTTCAACCTCCTCCTCCTCGACGACCCTGCCAGGGCCAAACCATCACGCTACCCCCTCTCGCCAAACAAGCCGCGGTACAAACACTAGCGCCTACGATGATAGCAGTAGCTTTGGTGGCGGTCTACTGAGTCGCGAGGACGTCCACAGCCGGCTTATGAGGCGCTATAAAGACGCGCCCCTGAGCTGGTACTTTCTGACCTTCCTATCCATGACGGCCGTTGGCATCTTCATTGTCGAGTACTATCCCGTGCACCTGCCATGGTACGGCCTGTTGCTCGCGCTGGGCATCGGCGCAATCTTCTTCATCCCCAACGGCATCATCATGGCCGTCACCAACCAGCACAGCAGCATCTACCTCATCTGCCAGCTCATCTGCGGCGTCGTCTTTCCCGGCCGCCCCATTGCCAACATGGTCTTTGTCACCTACGGCTACATTTCTTCCGCCCAGGGCGTCAAATTCGCGGCCGACCTCAAGCTTGGTCACTACATGAAGATCCCGCCGCGCATCCTCTTCCTCGTCCAAGTTCTCGCCACCCTCGTCTCCTCCCTTACACAAATCGGTGTCCTCAACTGGATGTTCGTCCACGTCCGCGGGCTCTGCACCGCCGAAGCCGTCAACGGTTTCACCTGTCCCATTGCCCGCGTGCACTTCAATGGTTCCATTCTTTGGGGCGTCGTCGGGCCCGCAGAGTTCTTCGGGCCGGGCGCCATCTACCGCGCGCTCGTGTGGTGCTTTCCCCTCGGCGCCCTACTACCCATTCCATTATGGCTGTACAGCCGCCATGCCAACGGCAATCGTCGCGGCACCGCGACCTGCCACCGCCGGCAACGTCGCTTTGCTAATGTCATCCGCAAGGTCAACCTCCCCGTCATTTTCGGCGCCATGGCCTGGATCCCGCCCGCCACCGGTCTCAACTTCTCCGTGTGGGCTCTCGTGTGCTACGTCTTCAACTACGCCGTGAAGCGCCGCGCCGGTGCCTGGTGGGCCAAGTACACCATGACGCTCAGCGCCGCGCTCGATTCGGGCCTCGCCTTTGGCATCGTCGTCGTCTTCTTCGGCTTCGTCTACCCGGGCTGGATGACGGGCTTTCGCTGGTGGGGCACCGAGGTCTACAAGCAGGGTTGCGACTGGCAGGCCTGCGCGTATAGGACTGTGCAGCCGGGACAGACGTTTGGGCCGCAAGAGTGGTAATTTCGAGAGCCTGATCTTGAAAGTTTTTTCTTTCAAGACACACGCATCACGCCACTTGTACTTTTCGTCTGGTGCTTGTCGAAAAGCCAATCCGGGTTCAACATCATTGTTGCCCCCCCACCCTGGCGGCGGGCCTTTTTATTTAGTATTGCCTTTGAATATATGTGAAGCCTTGTCGGGAATGCATTTGCACGGAGTCGGTTTTGGATCAGGACCATCACGAATTGTGGAATATCAGTTTTGCAACGTTACGTATATATATGAGATTTGAGAAATTATAGACATGAAATGGCACAGGTGGAATTTATTGTACTATAACTAATGCAACTCGGGCTGCGCTCGCATTACTTCTGAATTTTCTTTATTGTCCCTAGCCATGTTTTTCTCCGTCTTGATTCCGAAAACAAAAAACAGACATGGAAAAAGTAACAGTAAAGAATTACTATACATTGGATTTACTAACTATGGTATTCTTCTCCGTTCTATCACAAGCTAGGAACCTTTTCCGGTCCAGTCTTTTGGTCGTCACAACTGGTACCTAAACACTACCCGTGAGGCCATTTTCATTGCTCTGCTTCCCAATCAGGGTTCTGTGGTTTCACTAGTTAGTAAGATGAACTTTTAAGTAGACGAGTTTCGTTGAAAATAAGAAGATCGCGTCATGGAGCCCACCTTGCGTAGAATTACCAGCCCCTCCAGCGTACTGTTTAGGCTTATGTACTGCTCGTCCTCCAACTCTGCTCGTTCACCGTACGCCAACAACACGGGCGTGCTCTGTGTCTGCCACCCGGTAATGGTCTTTGGCCGACCAGCCTGGCCCACGACATCAACGGCCTGACCGACGCGCACATTGACCTTGAGAGGCTTGAGGTCCTCGTCGAGGGTGACAAGGAAGCGAGGATGCATGGCAGTCACCAAGAAGTAGAGCAGATAGTGTGAGTTGGAGGTGATAAACTCCTTGGGGTCAATCATGGCAACCATAGTCGATAGCAGGCCCGCGGCGGCGACGCGGGACAGTACCTGACGGTCGGTGTGGAAGGGGTTGATGGACATGGTGCCCTTGCCCATGTGTAGCAGGCCCTGGGCGATGCGCACCATGAAAAGCGCGTCTTGGTCGCGATGATAATAGCTGGCCAACTGTCGGAGCAGCTGCGCCAGACGAGCGTTGTTGGTGCCGGCGCCGAGCATGCCCATCGCAAAGATTGCGTTGATGGCAACTTCTGGGTCGGTGTCGTGACTGTATCTTGATAGGGTGTCGTAGACTTTCATCTGAGGGTTGCTGGGGCTGATGAGACCCATTGCCAAGGGAACGGCCTTGCGAATGTTGGGCTCGCCGTAGTGCATCAAGTGACCGAATTGACGCAGAACCATCTCCTGACCAACGTCCTCGCCCATGGAAACGAGCGCAATTCCAATCACGGCATAGGCCTGAAGGAGCTCATCACCCTTCTTGTCATCTGACTCCTCCTGATGCTCGTTGCAGATGTGTAGCAGCTCCTGGATCTTGAGTACCGCTCCGGTGCCTGCCCAAGCGCAAATCTCGGCGAGGACGGCCGTCGGTTTGGCCATTGGATGTTCTACAACCTTGAGAGTCTCGAGGATGACGTCTACCTCTTCCTGCTGGCCAAAATAAAGAAGTCCGAGACCGAGCGCCAGGAAACGAGTCCATTTATCAGTCAGCTGTTTCTTACGGTCGTCATCCATCAGGGTGTTGACGATGGCTTCGCCGACCTCGGGGTGGGAAGACCCAACGAACACCATACCACAGGCCAAGGCTGCCATGGCGGAAATCTGCATTTCTTGTGAGGAATCACTTATGATTGGCAATAGGAGCTCGAGTAACTCGTCTTTATTTGAGCCGGCATAAGATAGCCCGAGGCCCATGATGCAAGCCGTGCGAATCAATGGATTCGGCCCATTGAGCTTGTCAGTGTCGGCCAGCAGAGCAAGAGCAGGCTCAGACTCCACGCGGACGCCGGAATTCATAACGCCAATAGCAAGCATGGCTCCTGCAGAGATTTCGTTCTCGGGCGCGTATGTGTAACGGTCGATCTTATCGAGACCATTCTCAATGTCCCACATTAGTAGGGTACCCATGGAAGCGACGGTTGACATCATCCCTTCGGCTTTTGTCTTCCAAACCCAGTTCTCTTTCTCGCCCTCGACCAACATCATCTTGTCGTTGCCGAAGCCAGCATTGACAAACGCATTGACAAAGCCTGCAGCGAGATTGTGTCTGGCAGAGTCCAAGTTTGTCATGCCTGCCACACGGCTACTTTCCAGGTGACTCTTGTAGATATCCTCCGTTGTCTTGGGCTCCAGAATGTTGAGTTCCTTCGCGAGACCTTTGAAGTACTCGGCGAGTTTCAAGTTTGACAAGCAATTGTTGAGGTCCTCGTCGTCATCGCCCGGTAGCTCGAGTGTGATTTTTTGACGGGCGATGAGGAATGCAAGCTGTTTCTTGAGGGCTGGATCCTCGGCTTTTGTGAAGTCAGACCTGATGAGATCATGGTCGTGGAGTCTAATGGCCAGCACCATCGCCCGAGCGTACTGCTTGTATTCCAGGTAGATATTGTGGGCCGTACGCAAGAATTGGTCGTTCTCAGGATATGTCAACAAGTTGACCATGCTGACCATGTAGAGACAGACTCTGGCGTATGTGTTTTCGTCGACATACTTTGGAATCTGCTCGATGATCTCGAGTTCACTCATCAGGTCAACAGCGTCTGCTTCTTGATTCGTTTCGATGAATAGAGGCACTAGCGTGAGCGCCAGATCGAGCAGATCTTTGGTCGGTTCATCGGCCGTGATGCGCTTGACGTAAACCTCTCCAATTTCAAGGGCCAGGTGTCTAACATATTCGTGGCCCCATGAACCGATATCGGACGTCGGCGCTAGTAAACGGAATTTGAGGGTATCTTGTCGGTCCTCGTCAGAAAATGTCATGCCAATGACGGAGAGCACGTCAGCAAGAGAGGTCTTGTTGTCGCCAGCAGGCCAGTCTTCGTATAGCTTCGTCAAAGTCTCGTAGTGTGGCCTTAGGAACTTGAGCGGTTTTGGTACTGCCGTCATCGATGATGTGGACGTCTTTATAGATGTCTTCATGGCCTCGAGAGCCGTCTTATAAAGGTCTTTGTTCGACTCCTACAACCGGTCAGTCTGCGCTTCACTAACAATCGGTACGGGCCCTGGCGCACAGTCAGTCGATCTACCATTACATCCAGCTCACTCTTGAGCTGCTGGTCCTCTTCACTGAGCTCCTCCTCGGCGGTCGCTAGGGACTTGTTAGCTTTGACGTGTTGCGCACTGACGATTCGACAACGCACCATCTTTGCCGGCATCTTTCTTTCCGTTCGGGACGGCTGTATCCTTCTTTGGCTCATCAACAGCCTTTCCCTTGCCCTTTTCGGCTGCCTTGGATAGATCGGCGTCTTGAGCCATGTCGGTGTCAATCCAGTATGGCAAGGCTTCGGTCGTTGTGAAGCCCAAGGGCAGCGCTGCTGTAAGCGTGGGCAAGGCGGGCGAATGCGCTCAATGCTGTTGTGACGATAGAGAGTAAGTTGTACAGATGTAGTTATCAGCCGAGAAGCGTCGCGGGTTAGAACGGGCGATTGAAAGATACAAAGTCACAGGAACTACTGGAGCGTGTAGCAAAGCTATTGCACGGGCGTAGTAACCGTAAGCTACCTACCTGGCTACGCGAGACGCTTGGCCGCCTCAGCGGCTGTAGCCTTCGGATCACGTGCAGCACCGGCCGTAAAATACAGATGAATAAGCCGGCGGGTTACGGAGGGGGGGGGGGTGCGGGAGCTATCGATAAGCCTTAGAACCTCTTTGGTCGTCCAAATTTCATACACCCCGCCAAAAGCTGCTCGGCCAGTAGAAGAACACGCCACCAAGTTTTCAAACTTCTAGGAAGAGGGAGCATTTCGTTTGTTATTGCACGACATAAAAAGGGCGAAGCTATGAAGTTGGATACAAGAGCGTTGCGCCATTTGGCGGCGGAGGACTGGCGTGTCCTTACAGCTGTGCGTCGCCTTTTCCTTGACCAGCATTCCCACGCGGCCTCGTCTAACATATTCTGTGCGAAATAGGTCGAGATGGGCAGCAAAAACCATGAGATTGTCCCTACAGCACTCATAGAGCGGATCGCCCGCTTGCGCGGCGGCGCAAGTGGCGTCCACAAGAGCATATCGGCCCTTGCCAAGGTCGGTCTCATCGCTCGCGTCAAGGAAGCCAAATACGACGGCTACCGTCTGACATACGGAGGTCTCGATTACCTCGCTCTGCACACCCACTCGAGTCGCAAAGTTGTTTATAGCGTCGGTAGCCGCATCGGCGTCGGAAAAGAGAGCGACATCATGGTTGTAGCCGACCACTCCGGCGCGCAACGGGTTCTCAAAATTCACCGGCTTGGACGCATCTCGTTCCGCACCGTCAAGTCGAACCGAGACTACCTGCGGAACAAATCCTCAGGCTCGTGGATGTATCTGTCAAGGCTCGCCGCCATGAAGGAGTACGCCTTCATGCAGGCGCTGCGGAACGAGGGGTTTCCAGTGCCAGAGCCTCTCGCCCAATCGCGGCACACCATCGTCATGACCCTGATAGATGCCCACCCCCTACGTCAAATATCGGAGGTGCCCGACCCCGCGTCCCTATACTCGGAGCTCATTGGCCTCATCCTTCGCTTTGCCGAGCATGGACTGATCCATGGGGACTTCAACGAGTTCAATATCTTAATCAAGGAAAACAGGACAAGAGATGACTCGAGCAGGGAATCAATCGGCCTGGAACCTATCGTAATTGATTTCCCTCAAATGGTGTCGATGGAACATCAAAACGCTGAGATGTACTTTGATCGTGACGTCAACTGTATAAAGCGCTTTTTTGAGCGTCGCTTTCATTTCACGAGTACACAGCCAGGGCCGTTCTTCAAGGATGCCAAGAAACGCGTTGGGAAGAAGGGTCGGACACGTTTAGATGCCGTAGTCGAGGCCTCTGGCTTCACAAGAAAGATGCTTAAAGACCTCGATGCGGCCATTAGGGAAAAGGAAGAGAAGCGACAAGACCAGGGATCGGATTATGAAGACCAAGACTCCGATGAGGAAGAGACAGAAGATGACGAGAGCGCAGGGGAAGATTCCCATCGTGATTCTAGCCCCATCGTCATCGGAGACATTGTAGCAATCGGGACAGCTGAAACTACGAGGGCGACGACAGGAACAAGTGACATCCATAATGACATGGCGCGGCTCAAAGTGTAAGGGGCATTGGCAGTCTAAGCTACCTCCCCTCCCCAACCCCCAATTTTTCCGACGCAATTCTCATCTTGTTTTCGGGTTTTTCTTAGGCGTCACATACATTAATGGCACTCATGGCATTCCAGTCTAGCGACAATGATGAATATATAACTTGACCACTCCACACTTGTAATAAAATCTAACGTACACAACATTAATAGCAACAGTCAAAGAGAAAAAAAATACCGACACGATTCAGCAAAGTATCAACCATCTGAGAAAATCGTATGCTTGTCGCAAGAGTAAAAAAACTGCCACCAAAAACGGCCAAAGAGGTGACGCTTCTACCTGAGAGCAAGTCATCGTGTATAGGAAATATGTCATGTGCACAACGGCACTTCCAAAAATCGGCTGCAACATTAGAATTATCCATCTTGGCCTATTTGAGGGGTTCCTTCACGGCAGGTGGTGAAGTCTCCGCCTCTACCTTTTTCTCAGTGACGGCAACAGCTGGGTCCGCGTGAATCGTCGTGCCCTCATCGAACTCGGAAGGAGTGGGGGTAGAGATCGCAGCGTCTGTACTCGAGCTTGTGGCCGCCCTAGAAACCAGGTTAGAAAGACGTATAGCCAGTTTGCCCAGATGCATACTCGGATTGGCCGCGTGCGGCACCCGAGTGTCTCATGGCACTGCTATCGCCGCTCGAGGAAGCCGAAAGGCCACTACAACATCTTAGCTATCATGATGTGTCACACAACGCTCCATGCGAAAACTGACCTTCGCGATTGGGGGATTGATCGACGCCACTGGGACTGTTGATTGTACAGGGTCGGGTTCAAACCGACCAAGGGAGTACCATAAGCGCCAATATTGTATTCGTTGGTGCGGAATTGACGGCGTTCCGCGGTTACTCTCTTGAGTTCCTTTTGTGAAGGTGTATCCGCATAACGAATATTCATCAGCAGGCCTTCCTCACCGATTCCGACGCCGTTGAACTTCCGAATTATTTCATCGCAGACGTCACGCGTCTCGAAGCTTAAGAGTCAAGTTAGCCCTCGACGTCCCAAGAAAAGGATTTTCAAGGCCGTCTTACCGAGCGAAGCCGACGCCGCGACTGT
Organism: Niveomyces coronatus; assembly: GCA_018831755.1. Lineage (NCBI taxonomy): Eukaryota > Fungi > Ascomycota > Sordariomycetes > Hypocreales > Cordycipitaceae > Niveomyces > Niveomyces coronatus. The sequence continues at coordinate 15,573 of JAFEME010000524.1, forward strand.
TGCCCATGCTATCTCGGAGTATCTTGCTGGAGAGAATGGTGTAGCCCAGAAAGATTGTCCCCAGTTCCTTTCTCTCGCTTAGCATATATGGCAACGCGTAAGTATGTAAGACGTCACGCTTACCACTTCAGTCAAAGTCTTTGGGAGATTCGAAATGTAAAGGTTGGTTGAGCCCTCGTCTCCTTCGGCTTTGAGTCGGGAGTTGAAAGACTCCTGCGTAGTGAGTGTAAGCTTCGATCGCTGCTTTTGAAGAGTCATAGACCTACTCGGGCAAACCCAACTTCGTAGCCCAACTTGTGAAAGCCGCGAATACACATCTCGGAATCTTGGACCTCGAAAAACTTTGCAAAGCCAAATCTAACTAGGTCAGTACTGATATATATGCAAACAAACGTGTCGGTTGACTCAATTGTACCCTTTACAAGCACCGGTGCCTGTGTCAATAATAGCCTTAGATGTTTCGACGGCTCCAAAACGGGAGGCAAAGTGAAACAAAAGCTCATCATCTGTAGTAGGATGAAGACCACGAATGTAGACATTTCGGTTACCAGGAATCCTGTTATCGAGACTCTGTTCAATGGACTTCATCTGATTGGGAGGCGTAAAGACAGCGGGGACTGCCTTGGGAATAGCCGGCTCCTTCTTGAGCAGTTCGTCTAGTGCTGCCTCCGAAACAGCAGAAAACGTCACCTTGGGAGCGTCACCATGCAACGCCGGAAGGCCCATTTGCTGAGGCGATGGTGTGGTATAGGCAGACCGATCAAGACTAGCGACGCGAGGTCCATTGTCACGCTGCGAAATGCCACCGTAAAAGGGAGTTGCGGGTTGGGATTCCGTAGTTGAGTATGAACCCCGGCGATTCTCGAGACCAGGGACATCGGATTGTCCTCTCTCAACTCGATGATGAGTAGCGGCCGCACGACCAGGAGTGTACGGCATAATAGGAAGAGGGACTCCAACATAAGGGGCAGCATAGCCACCAGGAGGCATGGAGAACCCCTGATAATGTGCATCACTGTTGTGCGCCATGCCGAGATGCTGGCCGGCACTGGGCATCGGCGCCAGCACGAACTGTCCATCAGCGCCCATCATGAAAGCGTGGCCTGGACCCATGGGAACGGGGCCAGCATTGCCGGGCATGTTCATGGCGCCGAGACCCATGTTGGTGAATTGGTTTATCAACGTGTTTGGGTCAGCGCCGTGAGCAGAAATATGAGGATGACCACCGCGTGCGTGGCTGGGGAGAAAAGATGTAGCCACTGCAGAGGGTGCGTCCATGCCAATATCGTGCAGGCTTTGACGGTAATAAGACATAGGATCACTGACACAAGATAGAGAAATTAGCATGTAAAAAGTTTCCTGGCCTGGCAGAGCGAGGCGAATTGCGTGATGACGTTGGCAGGCAAGGAGAAGTGGGAAGGCAGTGGAAAATGAAGACGTGATGGGCATCTGCAATATATACCTCTGAAGCAACGAGTTTACTTTTAACAGGGTTTGATAAGAGAACAACCGGCCGCGGGTGCAGCGAAGATCTATGAGAGAAGAGGGCTTGTCAGCAGAGTGTATTGATAACCTTGAAGACAAAACCTCGACAGCTTCAAGAGTTGAAACATGGATGAGAAGGGGGACTTTCGACATTGGGAGGTATTTTGGTGGAATTAGAGTTGCGATGACCACGAAGAGACAAGAAAACTTTGTCAGCTTCACCTTTTCTATGGATCGAGGAGTCGTGAGTTGGTTGACAGACGCCGTCGAGCTCGAACAGTGGCAGGTATGACGTGGAAGTCGATAAGAGGGAGAAGCTATCAAGCAAGATGGAATGTGATTTATGCGTTTGGATAGAAAAAGTCGTCGTGTGGCGGATGTTGGGTGATGCTATGTGAAGAAGAGGAAGAAGAAACGGAAGAATGAAGAGCACTTGAGTGAAGATAAAGAAGACCAGAGAGCAGGCGAGTTGGCTTACCTAAAAATGATTTGGCAAAGACCAAGAGGTAGTTACGATGCTATGCCAGCTTGTTGAATGGCAGGAGTTGATGATAGGAGCAACGGACAAGAAAAGTTGACCTCGCTTGCACGGGTTAAGGATGGAAGAGAAGCAGGAGGAGAGCAGCACCGAGACTGGCGAGAAGAGCGGCAAGGAGTACCGAGTCAAGACTTAGGTAAGGCAGGTCGTCACGAATGGAATCTTGAGCAGCGAGTGCCTGAGGCGACGGGGTGGTCGTAAAGCGAAGGGCTGTTGATCGTTTGCACAGCGCGTCTAGATTGCCGGTCGTGGCAGCTGCCAGCTGTTTTGCTCGAGTGCGAATGCCTGCGGAGCCAACGCGGCGGCGCCTTTTCCCACCTGCTACAAAGGCTGGAAGCGAAGATTTCGATGAGACCCTGATGCTTGCTACCTTCCTCAGGCTTGAGTAGCAATAATTCAAAGGTTACACGCTTGACGTGCGACAGGCACAGCTGTCTCGGGTACCTGATCGCAGTGACCAGAGCAGCTCCGGACGAGACGAAGCGAGGCGAGGCGAAACGAGACGATCCCGATTTGACACTGAGAATAAGTCTAGTATAGGAGACACCGCTCGATAATATATAGGGCGAGACTTCGAGAAGAATAAACGGAGTATACCCCACGTCCCGGAGAAGAGTTGATTGTACAGTCGGGAAGCAGTGCTTATATTGCGGCGTGGACACGGATCGAGATGTACACGACGCCCCTGTGTGCAACGTATAGTGTATACAAGGCTTTTGCAGCGAGAAATAATAATGTCATGGACGGATAACGATACTTCCTTTATAAGAGCGAGACGCCGTAAGACAGGAACACCTGAAACCCGATCGGAAACTCGAAATAAGTATGTCGAGGCAGCCAAGGCCTAATAATGAAGCAAGAATGGTAGGATAAAGTGAAAAGATGGTGGAAGCGTGACCGGCTCACATCAAGACAGGACTGGGAAGTCGCCTGGTTATACGGCAGCTTTGTGTTGAAACAACACCAATAAAACGGCGGCTTGGTGCTACGCTGCCCATCTGGATCGTTCCTTTTTCCAGTTCTTAGACAGTTGCAAAGTCGTGCGTGCATCACCACCCACCCACCCCTTGAGGGGTCAAGGCGCGCCACACACTCCCACAACAGAGCCCAACAGACCGGATACTGCATACCAGAGACGCTGCATGTTGCGACCTGGCTTCCTAACTGCCGATTCGCGATATGCTGGGTGTCTTATCGCTATGCTGCACCTCAGCACTGAACAGGCGGATGACGGTCGTCAACTACCTGCCGTCCAAACACAGGGGACGCCGTCTTCGTCCCTCACAATTTCCCATTGTGGAATTTGCTGAGAAAAAAAGAAAGTAGAGCGCAACACGGCCATCTTATTCAGGCGTTCAGGGCATATGGTAGGTCTTCCTTAGCCCCGTTCTGTCTACCAGACTTGCTTTTGCCGTGCATGGCCATCCATATCGTGACAGTCCCACAGTGTATGTAGCTTGATCACCACATTAGCCTCGGACTGGAGGGCACAAGAAAACAAGGCCTGCCGGCCCAGCCATGATGGTAGCATCTCTTCCGGCTCATGCTGCCAGTAACACAGTTGGGCTTGGCCTTGTACCGCTGACACGAGAAAGTAGGATGGGTACTTGTCTACCACCGAGTGTATCGAAACGGTATCGGCACTCGACTGCTGACGATGGCGACCCTGGTGCGCATACCCGACCAGCTTTCGAAACACGTTTGCACAGCAAGGACTCCAAGGGCCACAGGACGTTGCCATCAGCCGCGCCCAGAATCAAGATTTTGCCGGCCCGAATGACGACGCCCGTCAAGGTAGGACGAACACTGCGTCGGGCGGGTAACACTATTAAAGAGGCAATAGTCGCGAATAGAAGCAAGGCTGTCATTCAGCCTCTTGTCATCTCAATTCACGACCCCACCTGCATTCGCGGCCCGCAAGCTCTCCCTCGTCTCTGCGGGGAGAAACAAAATCAAGGTCAATATGACGGGGTTGGACACGCTACATCTTTTCCAAAGGGAGGAGAAATTCTGTCATTATTCAGAAATGGCTGAAAATGAAAAGAAAAAACCAGAGACACCATAATGACAGGTGATTAGCTAGATTTGGTTCTTTTGTACTCTTGGAAGAGGGGCAAAGGGGGGATCAATTCCGCCTCAGCATCTTGACTAAGACACACACCGAGCGAAGTCGGGAAATTCTTACTGCAAAGTAGAACGTTTTCCCATGTTTTGCTTGTCTGTTTTGTAATCTTTTATCTTTCCTCCTGATTTAAGTTCTTTTCCTCTCCATCTCGCAACGACAAGTATGTCTTTGCCACTGAGAAGCCGGCTGGGCTGCAAGTATTTAAAAACAAAAATCCGTCAAAAATGCCCATGACTACCAGGAAGTAAACCATTTTTCTTTTTTTTTTTTTTTTTTTTTTTTTTTTTTTTTTTTTTTTTTTTTTTTTTTTTTTTTTTTTTTTTTTTTTTTTTTT
>JAFEME010000525.1:0-20010 GCA_018831755.1 Niveomyces coronatus
TGAAAAAAAAAAAAAAAAAAAAAAAAGAAAAAGAAATATCCGTGAGTTAAAATGCAAAAAGCCAGTGACGTAGGTTGAGTTGTGGGCGACGGGAATATGTAGATTAGATCTCGTGCGAATTGGCAGGAATGCGGCCGCGGGGAATATTGACCAATCAGAGCTGCCACAGTGCGTGACGGCTGGTATGCCAACAACGGAGAACAAGTTTTTGATATTCGGGGGCCAATTTTTATTTTATTTCATCTTTTTATTTTTTTCTTATGTTTTAATCTTTCCATCTCAGCCGACTCTCATCATTTTAATTTTCTCTTATTCCGGAGTCGGAGGGCCGAGCGCGGCGTGTCATGTAAGTAGATTTGATCTTCTCTTCCTCCCCTGCGAAAGAGAAGCTGGTCGCCCGTGGTTACGAGGCTCGGTTACCGTGGCAGCGGCAGCGCTTTGGGCTGTTGACGAGGAGGGCCTATCAGGGGAGGCCTCGGAGGGTGGTGGATGAGAGTTGACCGCTAGGTGCCGGGCCAGGGCATCTCCTCACTATGTATCTACTGTATCTCTACTAATTAATGTGCCAACTACTACTAGGTACTACTACCTACTGCTGAGGGGCGTGCTGCTTCAGAGGGGGTATGCGTGCTGACGGTGGGGGCGGGGCCGCCTTGGCTTGTTGCGGTGTGGTGGGAGAATCGTGACGTTGAAACCTCGAATTTCTGTGAGGACCTTGTTGTGTGTGTGTATGTGTGCGTGCGTGCGTGTGTGCCCATGTCGAGTGAACCCATGAGGTTGGTTGTACGTGTGCGGGACCCTCGAGGACGCGGGGAGGAAATCGTCCTGGTCATGCTTTGCTTGTGTGGCTTTTGCATCTACGGCATCGTCACGAGACGCAGTGCGACGGGCCAATCAACAGTGCATCTTGGGTGGTGGTGGTGGTGGTGGTGGTGGTGTTGCTGAGAAATATCGGGCACCCATGCTGTTCACCTCTCACTCACTCACACACACACTGTTTCTCGCGCGCGCGCAACGAAGTGTGGCCCCCTCTCCGGGGGATATCGTGCTCAAGCAGCGACCGGCCAACGCAAGGCAGGGGGGGGACTCGATTGGTTGCCGGATCAGCAAGGAGGGGAAAAAAAAAGAAGTTTGGCTGTCAAAGTGGCCAGGGTGGCATATCGGTATAGGATGATTCACGCGTTGCTGTGCAGAGAGGGACCGACTCCGAGGTGGTGCCTGCGTATCAGGACGGTTGTGCGGTGCAGGCTGAAAAGACATGGTGGCACTCGTCGCCCATGTAGTACTGGTTGAAGAAAACGGAGTGAATAGCTGTAAAACGAATAAAGTCTTTATACAATATATATATATATATATATATATTCAATTCAGTAGTACCTGGTGGCTATATACGGCCATCTCGTCCGCGTGTCTCTGGTAGTTGGGGATGGAAGAGAGAGGGGGGGTGCATGTATGGAGTAGGTACTGTATGTGCAGCAGTTGTAGAAGCATGGCATCTCCTCTGAAGGGCTGGCGCCTGATGGGCTGTGGATAGTGGATAGGTTCTGTAATACTGTGACGATGTGTCTACAGAGTCCCTCCTCCGCACTGACGGGGCAGTACTAGGTACAGTACCTGAGAGTATGCAGTACTATTAGTACTAGGTACTGCCTGTCGTCTCTCGAGGCGCGGCTTCCCCCTAGACCCTCTGGACTCTCGGAACATCCAGTTTGATATCAACTTGGCCCCCCCCCAACCCGCTAAAAGCCTCCCCTTTGCCATCCTCTATTGGACAAGCTCATTGGCACTGCCAGGCGCCAGCTAGCGCATCAATCCATCAAACCCAGTTAGTAGTTAGTAGTAGTAGTTAGCCATCCAACCAACCAGCCCAGCTACCCGTCCATCAACTCACCATCCTGGTCACTTTTCCTCTCTCTCGCCGCCTCTCGCCAGGCATTGCAGGAACAATAACAAAGCCTCAAAGCCTCATCTGATTTTTTTTTCTCCCTTCCTTTCCATCTCTCCCATTACTTTTCTCTCACATCCCTCCCCATCCTTGTTATTGGGGAAAGGAAAAATTATACACAGGACACATCCGCTTCAGTGCTCCTGCGGCGGCCAGCCACCTAGGCCACCCCCCTTCGTCCCGCCCCTCCTCCCCCATCCGTCTTCCGATTTGCTCTCTCTGAATATCGGAAACAAGCCTGCCAGATGCTTGCACAAACGTCGACCTCACAATTCGTCCTTGTCAGCCTGTTTGTCAACGTCTTTTTAATCTAGCACACGGCCGACAGGATACCACCAGCTCGGACCTGGCTTCTCGTCCTATCCGATATGCTTTTGATCTTCTGCTATATTTGATTCAAGTCGCATCATCAACCCCGTCTCGTCTCGACTGTATTGGACCTCGTTTGCTCGCTTCAGGTTTCCTACTTGCTCAGCGGTCCCGAAACACGACTGCGCCATTGATCGGGCCATCTTGAGCGCGCAAAGCATCAAAGCTGTAATACAATTTGCTCAGCGTTCCAAAGTCGGCTGCTTTACATTCATTGTACGTCTGGCCAGCGAACCGCACAACAACCTTCCAGTCTAATTTCTCCCCCAGGATCCTTCCGACTCGTCTTTCCGCTGCACTAATCAATTTATCTGGATAATACCCTGATGTATTTCTAATAACCCCCCCTTCTTGCCAATTCAATCTCGCCGCCGCGCACATTTCCCCAACTCAGTCGGTCTCGCGGCACTGCTCGCAGTCTGTCCGACCTGGCTCACACCCTATCCTGGGTCACGCCCTCTCACCGTCGCCCACAGGCTGCGCCAACATGGGCGCTGACTCTAGAAAAGCGCCCCCGTTACCTGTACCGACCGAGACCGACACTGCGACGCCCACAGAGCTGGCGACCGACTTGGCGACTGATTTGTCAAGGCCCGGCGACGAGCAGTCGACTTATTCTCTCCCCGACGACGGCACGCCGGTCACTATTCGCACCCGTGGCCACAAGGCCAACAAATCTCAGACCTCACTGCTTATAGAGTACTTCGAGGGCGGCAAATCTACTTCTACCGAGCGCAAGCCCAGTGTCCGCGTGCGATTGACCCCCTCCAAGAAGGGCAAGGGTGACCATTTTCAGATCACCGAAACCAAGGGCTCGCGTAAAGTCTCACTCACACGCCGCGTGCCCCTCCAGCAAGCCCCGTCGGGTGAGTTGCAGCCACCCGAGGCCGACGACGCCCATAGTATGACGTCTTATGCTTCCGCAACCGAGGAGTCCAATGTCTCGAGAAATCCCATCGACATTGAGATTGAACGCAGCCACCGCCGCCGTCGACCATCGAGCCCACTGATTCCATCCGACGAGAGAGTCTCCTACCAGCCCGGCAACCCCTCCGAAATCTCCGCCATCCCCACTGACAGCTTTCTGGATGGCACCGGGCCGACTAGCGAAGTCAGGCATTCCAGGGGCGAGGGCCTGGCCGGAGCAGCTGCCACCGCCTTGGCCGGCGCCGCTGCCAGGGAGGCCTTGCATAGCCGAAAGGTCCGCGGCAGCGAGACTGAACGATCGAGAGTGTCGTCGGACCGATCAAAGGACAAGTCGGCTGATAAAAAGCGACGTTCAAAGAGCCGATCCGGCGGCGTCGGTGAGAACACAGCTGAAGACGTCCGCTCCCCTCGTCGCCGCTCCAGCCGTTCCCATCAGGACCCCAATATCCCGGCTGCTGATTCCAGCCTGCTCTCGTCAAACATATCGGCCGGTAATCGCTCAACCAAGTCCGCCGCTTCCAAGTCATCGTCCATAAACAATCCGAAGCTGCTCGAGACCGTCGAAGATGCTATCCGACGCCTGATTCTACCAGAACTAAGCGCTCTCAAGCGAGAGCAAAGCAAGCGTGAGGGCCGGCGCTCGTCAACTGCTTCGACTGGAACCTCTGTGTCCAGAGACGATGGCTATTCGGAGAAACGCCGATCCTCCAGCCAGAAAGGCGACTACTCCAAAGATGGCTCCCGGCACAAGGGGAAACGCGACCGAGAGGCACGGAACGATCACGACCACGAATTTCTGCCCAGCCCAAGCCAGGACTCGCTCGGAGCCGAATACTATTCGAGAGAAGACATGTTCTCTTCGCCTCACCGTGGCGGCAACTTGACCAGAGCCGCGACTGCAGGTGCTGCCGGGGCTGACACGTCAAGGACGGCCTTCTCCTCAGCGGCGGACGATGCCGCCGACGCGATAGACATGAAGCAAAGGGATCGACGACGACGCAGAGCCGACCACTCCCGAAGTCGCAGTGTCGGGAGAGACGTCTATGTTGATGACTTTGACGATGTGGAACCTCCGCCGCCGATGCCTTTGATGAGTGACATCAACCCATCGGAGGTCACCAGAACATCAATCCTATCTGCCGACACGGATCGGCCGCATTCCGCCACGGACGAGGTCGCACCCGTTGCTCGTGAGATGCAGCATCACATGGTCTCGATACATTCGAAACCCACACCCTCCAGATCTCCGGCTCAGCAGCCTCGTACTCTGTCGACTCAGCATGCCAACGTCTCCCACGGCGATCTCAATGATCTCCCGCGCGGCAACAAAGAGTACGTCGAGGAATACGAGACTGATGAGTTTGGCCGCAAGGTGCCCATGTCTCAGTATGATTACTATGGTGGCCAGAGCTCCCGGCAAGTGCCCGACTACGACGAGTACATCGATGATCCCTACACCAACAGTCTATACAACGTCCAGGACGTACCGCCTCCGCTCAAATATGTGCCCTACCAAGCTGGCGCCCGGGGCCTCAGCCCTATTCCCAGCGTTTCTGGCTACACTGAGGGTGGCAGCGAGGCCGCGGCGCCGTATAACTCCCAGAGCATGCAGTCTGTCGGAGCGTACCCATCATCCCCAGACAAGGCAGCCGAGCACAGGCGCCAGGTACATTCTGCGCACTCCATCGACTCCCTCCAGTCGGGCAATCACAACACAGAGCCCGACTTCGTTGCCGGTGCGGAGGTCCGCGGCATTTCTGCCAACCCCAAAGTCATCACCACTCCTTTTGGCGTGGAGTCTGCTGTTGCGTCGCTCGTCGATGGTTCGATGCTGGAGCAGTCTGTCGTTACCGGCATGTCAGCCCATGAGCATGCCGCGAGCGCGAGAAATTCGGCGCTATCGCATGACGAACATACTCAGTCTGCAAGCCGTGGCGCTAGTGTTAGCCCTGACAAGATGTCTCATATGAGTGCCAGACATCTGGAGGATGAAGCACAGCACGCGCCAGCCTCAAGTTCAGGTCTGCACAGGCAGGAGTTCGCCGAGTACGACCTGGACGAGGACGGTAAGAAAATCCCTCGGACCCGCCACAAATCTCCCTCGGCCTCAGAAGCGGCAATCACCGCCGGTGCTGTGGGTGCTGCCGCGGCTGCTCTCAAGGCGGCTCAGGAAAGGAAAGAGGCAAGCCTCGAGACGTACGAAGACGATGTTTTCCAGCCGGCCGGCGTTGAAAGAAACAGGTCCTTCAAAGAACGGGCCCAAGGCTGGAGGCCAAGCTCGACATCCACGCACAGCATCGGCTATTTGGAAGAGCATGAACGCGAGGATGTGCCAGCCATGACGGCAAGTGGCATGCCAGACATGAGCAATCCCATGCCCGAAATTGGTTATGTCGACGATGACATCATTACCAACCCATCTCTCCTTAACGGAGAGCCTGGACGTGACATGCCGAATTGGGAATCATTGTCGGGCAGAGCAACCCCAACTCCGCGTTCGGTGGGGGGCCACGGAATAGACACGGGTGCATCCGACAAAGCCGGACTGGGCTTTGCTGCCGGCGCAGCGGCAGCGGGAGGGGCAATCCTGGCGGGCGGCGGCCGCGATCAGGATATTGAAGAAGAATGGCGGAGAACCTCGGCGGAGCGCAAGCGGGATACGCTCATCACGAATCCTTACGAAGATGCTAGCCCTATCGCAAACCCGACTCTGGACCATGGCATCCTCAACCGGGGAGGCGCGGATGCCGCCTTCGATGCGCGGCAGTTCGGTACGGGCAGCCCCGGTCTCGGACCTAAATACGATGAAGGCTACATGTCGAACGGTCCAACAAACCGAACACCAGATGCTGCCGCCAAGACGATCGATTTTGCGGAGCACAATGCGGACGATGACCCTTTCTATGTCTCGAACAAGACAAACCCTCGCCACCTCAGTGGTTTCTCACAGGGCATGCAGTCTCCCTTCTATGACGCTGCCACCGGCGCTGGCATCGAAAGAATCGAGAACAAGGACATTGTCGCTCTGATGCAGCACGTAAGTCAAGAAAGCGAACCTTCCCCTCAGGAGAATCCTGTCGATGTGGCCCGAAGACACTGACAGTCGAGCAGTTAATGGTTCGGGACGCGCAAAGAAGCGCAAGAGACACGGAAATCGTTGCGCTTCTCATGAATGCGGCAGTGGAGATGCGAAACTCGTTCCGAGAAATGAAGGAGCTCGTGCAAGACACTGGTGATGACATGATATTCTCCGGTGCCGAAAACACGGAAAAGCTGCAAAGGACCATCAACGGCCCGCGTCCTTTCCCCGGCACAGGCTCTCGCTCGCTCCAAAGCGCCTCCCAGACTGGGACCTTGGATGAGGCGGCCAAGAAGAAGAATCTGTGGAAGCGTGCTCTCCAGGGTCTCAGCGCGAAGGGCACAAATGATCTGAGCCGCATAGAAGATATGCTGGTGCAGCTTCTCGGCGAGGTTGACGTGCTCAAGTCGCAGACGGCCCCTCCCATCTCCACCGGTGGACAGGGTCAGTCTCTGGATAATCTGGAGGCTGGAGGGCAGTATGAGCAAGACAAGGGATACGAGCCCGAGGGCAACTCGAGCGCCAGTCACGCCAGCCTGCCGCCGCGCGGTCAAGCGATGGGCGAGCACAAGTACTCGGAGCACAGAATCAGCACTGTTCCGGAGCACGAGGATGAGTATCAGTACGACCTGCCCACGCCGACCGCCAACGCGGGGAAGAGTACCAAGACGACGAATCCAGAGCTGCTGTCGCCCGGGCATAGGGATGATGGCCGGCGCGGAGGATCCGTACCTCCAGAAACATCACCGCAAACGTCTTCGGGGGCGCAGCCGACCGCTCTCAGCGCCGACAACACGCCGCGCAGCGACAAGGGCAAAAAGCACAAATCCAGCAGTTCGTCTGGGTGGATCCCCAAGATCTCCCGGTGGTCCGAGACGACGACATCGAGCATCGGGCGGGCTTTCCGCGGCAGCGGCGCCTCCAAGAAGGGATCCAAGTACGATGTCAACCAGCCGCCGTCAAGATCTGGCTCCAGTCTCGCATCTTATGACGACGGATACGTGCATCATGATCCATATGGCGAGGACAAGCTGCACACTGGGTTCTCGGACCCGAACCTGGGCCAGGAGCACATAGGAGGAGGAGGCTCTTCACAGCCGCAGGCACCTCCCTTTGCTTGGTCGGAAGATCCAAAGTACAAGGCACACCGCAACTCTGTCAACCTGCAGCATCCGCAACCTCGCCAGGGCCAGACTGAGCGACACCACTCGGCCCTGGAGTTCTCCGCCCGAGAGTATGACAATCCAATGACGCCACGCTCCACTGACTGGGCCGGCTCAGCTACGAGCCTGAGCCGACTGCCAGGCAACACGAACCGTTATAGTGCGGCGTCATCGTCCGGGGCGGCTACGAGGGATGCCGACGCTCTGCTCTCGTCGCCAAAGCAACAGCCGGGGCCGCCTCGGCCGCCGAAGGAGCCGCTGGATGCCTCGTCGGTGCACACACCGGTGAAGCCAAGCCGAGTGGCATCGCTGCAGAAGAACAGTCCGGTCGCACACACGAGCTATGAGAGCGGCTACGGCAGCGCCACGGGTACGCATGCTAGTCAGGTGACGGGAGATGGCAGCCCCAAGATTGAGAACCGCAAGCTGAATGCGGTATTGGGAATGCCAAGCCGGAGGCCGAGTGGTCCCCGAGCAATGACGCCAAAGAGTCCAGAAGAAGAGTCAGCAAGAGAGGAGAGACGACGAAAGAGAGGTTAGTTTTGTTTTTCTCTAATGACGCGATGCGAGAATGATGAGCAGTGTTTAATGGAGTGCAGATACATTTGGGACAATGGCGAGTCAGGATACTGATACTTTTTGATACTCGAAGACGATCGGGTATAGATATATTATATTCACAAAATTGAGGGTGGGTGAAAATGGAAGAAGCACACACTTGAAAGGGGGATGAAAAGGTCGCACTTATTACACAGAGAGACTAGTGGTCTCGTTTCTTGCTTCATGTGTTTTTGCTGCGGCAAGCTTCAAGGGCAACGGTACGCGGCGGGGGCGTACCGCACAAAGGGTACATTTGAGACGGACATGTGATGGCAGAGCCATGTTATATATAATGACCTGACGTTCTATATCCGTTTGATTCTATCTGGTTGAGAATATCAATCAATGTCGGTATATTTTAGTTTTCTAGGAATAATCGTTGGCTCATATATCTATGCCGTCTTCGCAAGTCTGAGGAGTCCCGTGATTTTTGGCAGGCGGGTGGGTTAGAGACAGCTGAAGAAGCAGAGACGAGGCTCTCTTTTAGCTTGTGATGACATCTGGGCGCGGAAGTAGAGAGGCTCACAGTCAATTCCGCAGATGAGTTGAAGGATACGATACGATACGTAGTATAGGTAGATAGATGGACAGATGGATGGGTACCGGGTGATTGATCAGTGAGGGACCGAAAAGCGAAGCTTATCAGCCCCGTTGTTTATGACGTCGAGTCGGTGGAGCGTGCCGGGTCTAGAGTCGAGCTAGTGGAGAGAGAGAGACGGAGAGGAAGAGAGTGCGAGGGAGAAAGGAAGAAAGAGGCGTAGGATGAGATTTTTCAGAGGCGACTATGATGTAAGATAGAACCTGCGTGCTTGGTCTTTTTTTTTTTTAATTCACTTTTGCTTCGACTTCTTGTTGAAATAACTTACAAAGTGCGGATCTTTAGGTAAATTTATGGCAGGAATGCTAGATCGTGGTCTTGGATGGGTGGTGGCAATGGGCCGGATATAGGGGCAGACTTTGCCTTAGTACAGCACTAGCCTACCAACTGTAGGTACTTAGGGGGTACTAGCCCACTACCTATGGAGGTACCAACGTAGGACCTCCATGTACTATATCCGCTGGAATGCACTGTACTTATAGGTACAAGTATAGGTACATACTTGAACATCGCGGACCGCCTGAATCTTATAGTAGTGGACGGCAGGCAGTGTTGCTTGCCTGGCGGACCACCTCGGTCGGCCAATACCCATCCTAGCCAAGCAGCAGTGCATCGCCGACTAGCGGCCTGCAGAGAGAGGTACTGTACAGTACTATTTATTACCTAGAGAAAATGCCCCTCCATCGACGTAGCCAATTCGCTGCCCCTCCTCCACGGGCCAGACAAAACTTTCCGGCGCGCACTCCTCGATATAACCGCGCAAGATCCCCTTGTCTACACCTTCTTTTCTTAGGACCTGCCATAGACCTGCTAGACCCGGCAATAGAGAGTTCTTGCCTCGCCGCCCATCATGGAGTTTGACACCAAGACCCGTGAGTCCTCGAGAAGCTCCCTCGTCCTTCTTGTGGGGTTCGTTGCTGATTAGGGCGCCCAGGCAAATGCGTCACAAACGATCCCCTCTCATTTGGGAGCGAGTCTGTCCGCAAGAGGTGGCCGGTAATCCTGGTATGAGAGGTCTCTTCCCTTTTCCTTGGGTGCTTGCACCGCGAATTGACCCGATCAATTCACTGACCACGACACCTAGACGGGCACCGTCAACGACATCTACAAGTCGATTTCTCAGACCGACGACGCGGACAAGCAGGCCGAGGGGAAAAAGATTATTGAGCAGCTTGGAGCGCTCAAGTACGAGGTGGAGCATGACAGGCCGCTGACTCCGATTGTCGACGATGGCTTCTCGGACGAGGTCGCCGCGTACAATAAGGAGGTGGCGGCCCTCGGCAACCCTCCCAGCTGGCACGCCGTGCCCTGGCTGTTTGCCGAATGCTACATGTATAGGTATGTTGGTTCATCCGTTGGACTCCCCGTCCCCTTACCCTTCACACGTTGACATCGCCTTCGCAGACGCATAAGCACATTCTTCTCGACGACCAAGCACTGGAAGGGCTACGATCTCTTTTACCGCCAAAAGATGGACACCTTCCGCACGTCGCGCAACGCCGTCGTCGAGCTCGCCGCCAGGTACAAGGAGTTCATCACCGAGATCCAGCAGAACAAGGCCGCCACCCACAGCGCCGATGCCGAGAAGGCGCTCTTCACCGAGATGTTCGAGGTCTGCCTCTGGGGAAACGCCACCGACCTCAGTCTCCTCACCAACATGACCTACGAAGACATCCAGAAGATGCAGGGCAGCGAGGCCCGCAAGGCCGCCGAGAAGAACATCATCGCCAACGACCTGCCCAAGGTATACGAGTCTCTCAGCAAGGCTCGTGCCGACGAGAAGGAGGAACGCCGGGTCGACTTTGTGCTCGACAATGCCGGCTTCGAACTTTATGTCGACCTCGTCCTCGCCGGCTTCCTCCTCGCCTCGGGCCTGGCGACGCAGATTGTCCTGCGACCCAAATCCATCCCCTGGTTCGTGTCGGACGTGCTACCAGAGGACTTTAGCGGCCTGCTCAACGCCATACAGAACCCGCGCGCCTTTTTCGAGACGCCCTCGGACGACGACAAGCTGCAGGGCAGGTCGCCGGCGGCGCTGTCGGACAAGGAGGTGGCGGATCTCGAGTTTGTGTTTGAGCACTGGACGGGAGCACACGCTGAGGGGCAGCTCATCATGCGGCCCGACCGCTACTGGACGGCGGGCGGGAGCTTTTGGCGCTTGCCGCACGAGGCTCCCGAACTGTTTGACGATCTCAAGCAGGCAGGGCTTGTCATTTTCAAAGGCGACCTCAACTACCGCAAGCTGACGGGTGATGTAAGTCATGATCTTACTTTTTCTCTCTGCGGAAAATCGGCGATAAATTACTGACGAGCATTTCTCTGCTAGGCCTGGTGGGAGCCCACAACACCGTACTCGGAGGCTCTTGGGCCCATGGGTCCTGCTTCCGGCGTCAACGTCATGTCTCTACGCACGGTGAAGGCTGATGTCGTGGTCGGCTTGCCGCCCGGGAAAGACGAGGAGCTCAAGGCGACGGAGAAGGGCGGAGGTGATAGCGGTGCCCGTAAATGGGGCTGGCATGGCAAATGGGCAGTCATTTCCTTTTCCAAGGGACATTGATTATGGCCTTATTTCATTACTTTTGGTGGGAGGTTGTTTCTTTTTTTTTTTTTTTTAAAAAAAAGGCGAAAGGGAACATGGGTTACAAGAAAACGGTCGGAATGTGCATATAAATGAGTTGATTCAATCTAGACGATAGACTTGTAGAAACAAAAACAACGAGAGAAAGATTGACACGGATAGCCAGTCGCTGCGGCATTGCCTAGTAGATACTGGCACGATTTTGACGGTCCCCTTAGTCGTACGAGGGCGGCTCGTCGCCGTAGGACGGAGCCGTGGTGGTGGCTGTGGCCGTGGTGGCGACTCGACTGCTGGCGGAGTCGGACTGCCGGCTGCTGGTCAGCAAAGTTGTTGGAGAGGGCTCGCCGGAGGTGTTGGAAAAGGGCGAGGATGACGAGGAGCTTGTGCCGATGGGGTCGGCGCTGGAGTCGTACGACGCTGTGGTGCTTGCGCTTCTGGTGCTGGTGATGGTCTCGTTTGTGCTGGTAGTGCTGCTGCTGCTGCTGCTCCTCTCGCTGATGGTGCTCGTGCTGCTCCCGGGGTCAATGGGTGGCTGGGACGAGGCAGAAGTGGCCGCAGAGGTCGTCGTGTTGGAGAGCCAAGAGCTCGTGGGCGTAAAAGGGGAGGTATACGTGGGCAGCGTCGGGACGTCACCACCCGTGGAAAACGACGAGGATGCACCCGTCGACGCCGAGGACGGCTCATTGGTGCCGGGCGTGACGCTGCTCTGCGTCGCCGTCGTCATGGTCGCCGTGTAGCTGCGGCTGGTCACGGATGTTCCGGTGGCATGACCGTGGCGGGTGCGCGTCGAGTTGGGCATCGCGTACGTGGGCGACAGGGAGGACGGACCGCAGGGGAACTGAGGCGTCCACGCGGATGTGCCGGTGGCATCTTTGGTGCCGCTGCTGACGTCGGAGGAAGGATGCTTGATTCCGCCACAGGACGAGGCGCAGTGGGTGGTGGTGATAGTGCTCGACGCGGGGGGAGGCGAATGCGGCCCGGTAGGAGTGCAGGGCTGGATGAGGGTGGAGGTGACGGTGGGCTGGGTGCAGAGGGAGACGGTCAGGGTCTCGGTGACGGTGGTGTTGTATGTGGCGAGGACGCTGGCGATCAGGCTTGTTTTTTTTTTTTTGGGTTCTGTTAGTTGAGGAGGAGATGGAGGGAAGGGGGAGGACGGACCCGAAGACGGCGGCGAGGGTAGAGGTGAACTTCATGGTGAGCGAGCGTGGGCAAGTGAGCGAATATAGTTGAGCGAGTGTGTTTATGGCGATGATGGGGGGGGGAGATGAACAGTGCTTCTGTAAGGGGATGTGGCTCTTTATATGGAGGTCATGATGTTGATTTTTTTTATGATGCGTGTTTGTCAGGGAAGTAATTGCTCGCTACGGATGAGGGCCGTCTTCTTCGCTTGCTGTGACACGCCTTGTTCGCTACGACTCTCTTTAACTCACCCGTGGGCGATGCTGTGTGACTGCCAGCGGGAGAGAGAATAATACAGGCCGCATCGCTTTACCAAAAACAGGAATATCTCGTCTACCTCTGTGGGGGGGGGAGAAATGAGTTGAGGAGTGCCCGGGGCTGAAGTTGGACGGTGTCATGTATGTAGGCTCCCGTGTGAGACGAGAGAGAGAGAGAGAGGCCACCCCCCGGAGAGAGATGAGGGTCGCTGAGGAAGGTAGTGTGCGCAGCATGGCACGGTCTAGGTTTGGCAAACGAGGCGGATCGAGATTGGGCCATGGGAATGGAGAGAGTTACGTGCACAAGAGGGAGGGGGAGGGGGGAACACACACTCGAGTATTTCAGCTTTGTAGAGCTGTGGTTGAATGTTTTTGTTTCAGGGTGGGACTGTGTTTCGGATTGGCAGCTGAGCCTGGGGGGTGTTCAAGTAGTATGTATCTATATGGAAGCCTTGAGAACGCCAAAGACGTCGTCGCGGTCGCCGGTGAAGCGACGCTCGACTGTCTTCCAGTTGATGACTTTCCAGATGTTCTCGACGTAGGCGGCCTTGCCGTTGAGGTACTGGTGAGGGGGGAGAGGACGAGACATTGTCAGCTACATGGTTGCCTGGGGTGAAGGAAACTTGCCTGGAGGTAGTACGCGTGCTCCCACATGTCCACGCCCAGCAGGGGAATATCGGCGCCCACCACGGGATCCTGGTCCTTGGTCGTCACGATGCTCAGGGCCCCCGACGCAGCGTCCCTGACCAGCCACCCCCAGCCGCTGCCCTGCAGCCCCAGCAGCGCCTCGGCGAAGGCGGCCCTGAAGCCGTCCAGCGAGCCACCGCCCTGGCGGCCCCAGCGGCGCTCCAGGGCGGCCACGAGCGTCGGGGCGCTGCGGGACGGGTCGGTGTCCGGGCTGCCGGTCGGGGCGAGGTTCTCCCAGAAGAGCGAGTGGTTGATGTGGCCGCCGCCGTTGAAGCGGATGGCCCGCTGCAGGGCGATGTGGGCGGCGATGTCGCCGGCGGTGATGGCGGAGAGGGCGGCGTTGAGGTTGGTGACGTAGGCCTGGTGGTGCTTGTCGTGGTGGAGGTGCATGATTTGCTTGGAGATGCTGGGTTCCAAGGCCTGAAAGGAAACGGGGAGAGGTTAGAAAAAGGAAGGGGGGGGGAGAAGTCGAAAGGATAGGTTGGTGGGAGGAGACTTGCATCGTAGGCGTAGGGGAGAGGGGGGAGGGTGTAGGCCGTGGCCATGGTGAAGATTGAGGGGATCAAGTTCAAGGACGATGAGGTTGGGCTCGGTGTAGAGGGAAGAAAGAGAGGCGTGCGTGCTTTGAGAAGATGAAGGGGTAGCGGAGAGGGAGGAAGGGGGGGAGAGGCAGCACGTCATGCTTTCTCACGTATCGACCAATAGCAACTATGATGGGTATAAGCTGTTGAAGCTAGCCGGTCGCTTGAGTATAGACATCAAGGTTCATGGATGAGGAGTCGAGAGAGACTGTATGCGATTCGCCGGGGGCGGGGGATCCGGAGCATTTGCTCTCAAACTTGCTCAGCAAGGTATTTCGGGGGTGGGGTCGGACCGCCGTCGGAGGCTTGGGTTTGACTGCGCACAAAGGACAGACCGAAAATCTTGGAGTGAAGCTTGGAGTGAAAGCTTGGAGTGAAAGCTTGGAGTGAGGAGAGAGAGGTCTTGCGGGCCCTTTGACGACTCTCCAGTGTAAAGAGATAAGACGTTTCGGATTTTTTTTTTTGAAAGCCAAAGAGGCGTGCGAGTTTGCACGTGAAAGCAAGAGTAAAGAGACGGTGGATGGTGTAGGTTCTTTATTCTCTGCGCATTCTTTTTCCTTTTTCTACTACTTTTTTTCCTACTTGTGAGTCTGCAACTTCCTTTACGAAACGTTTCTGCGAGTCTACAACACTTGGGACGTGAGGAGAGATATACTTGATGAAAGGGCTAGAGCGAATATATAAAGCAAGTAGAGCGGCACGACAGGTTTCTACCTCATCAGTTTTAATATTACGATATACTTTGAACCGAAAATCAACACAAATTACGATGGAAAACACGCAGCAACTAATGGGAATGGCAGATTTCGGCCCTGAAAAGGCTGTAGGTCAGGAACCCGGCGGCCTAATCTTCCATAACCCGGACGGAGACGCAGAGAAAGTCACTCATGTGCGACTTATATCCGGCAAATACATAGAACGCGAAGCAGAGCTAAGAATTCAGTAAGTGATGATTTCATCTCCTCCCTCGTCTCCCGCCTGTGAAAAAAAAAAAAAATCATGGCTGGCGCCAACTTGCTTATGCTGAGATACAAATAGTGAACGAAGCCTTGGGAGTGACGAACAGGGTCAGTCGAGGGACTACAGAAGAATCCTGCTTGACAAAATACCTACTCGCGGCACGAATTCCAAGTTTCTCGAGTGGGAGCTCCCCAGACCGCTGATCCTGAGGAATGACGGTGGCGGCATCATCGGTTGCCACGTCTCGCTACACTTTCCGAAAGACGCCAAGAAGTTTCTTCGCTCCATCAATGTGAGCCTTGAAAGCCAACTGGAGGAACGACTTAACAAGAATCACGAGGAGAGTCGCAATCTGCCACATACGGGAGCGAGAGACGCGATGGAGCGCCATTGGGCCACTATTGTGAGAGGGCTACCATGAGAGTCGGACGATGAGGGCAGTCTACACATGACAAGATGACAGGGCTGGTATCCGTATAGAAGATAGACATGGCGTTTGATGTAAAGTATATACAATATTTGTATCTCTGCGAATCCGGAAGTGACGTGCGGCATTGGTCACTTTGGGCTTCTTAGGTCTGGGCTTTTTTATATAACGTTTTGCCGATTATCTTTTTCCTTTTTTTTTTTGGATTTTTTTTTTTTTGGCGCAACGACATTGGGCTGAAACCTGTAGGCCAGAGAGGCACTACAAGGGATTAAACACAAAATAATATTATTTTTTTCGCCCTCTAAATTTTGTCTATAAATAGGTTGTACTTGGCAGCAGAATCGCCATCTCGCGCACTCCCCCTCCCCCACCTGCCTTCCCGGTCCCGGCACTCGCCGCCCGGGCCCCACATTGTCGGCCACAAGCCGGCCATGTTGAGGCGTTGCCGCTAGATGATTTACGACATGAAGCTGCAAACATATGAAAGAGAGTGTGTGTTTGTGTAAGAGAGCGAGGGTGAGAGAGAACTCATCTATCGCAGACAAGGTTGCGATTAGGACACAGACTGTATAAATCATACTGCTCGATTGGTGAACCGGCCCTCCACGGGCTTGAATAAGCAGCCCTTGCTACATGAACCAAAACAAGCCGAGTTGGTTTGGGAAGCATTGATTCATCCTCTTTATGTAAAAGTGAATAAGACGCAATTATCTCGTGGTACTTGCCACAACAACATATATCCTCGCGTGACCTGACGACTTTGCCTGCATATTGTTGTACTGTACTCCTGCGCCACGCCCCAGCCACCCTGTCACTCGCAAGCCCCAACCTCGTGGCGCAAGCTCCCCTCCCCCTCCACCCTCTTCTCAGACCGTTATTCCTTTCAACAACGCCTTGGTAGCCTGTCTGGCATATCTCAACTTTATCGACCTGTCTATATGGATAACGCTAGACAACAACACATCGTATAACCAAATGTCGAATATCAGGGTCCTTGGCACCCAGGTATTCTCCGTGCGAGCCTGACCGCTCCCTCCCTCACCGCGTGCCGCCGCAACGCAAACAGCACTTATCCTGCCTCACCCTGTGCGTCCACAAACATGCCCTTTGTCGCAAACACGCCCGAGTCGCTCCTCGCGCGCTCAGACTCCAAGGATCCCAAGTCGACGTGCCGCGGCATCACCTCTGCCGGCCGCCCGTGTCGTCGGCCGCTCGGCGTCTCGCGGCCCGATCTCGGCGGGCGCCCGACCGGCGGTCGCGACCTGCTGAGCGCCGGCGACCCCGCGGACGAGAGGCTGTACTGCTGGCAGCACAAGGAGCAGGCGAGCCGCTCGTCGCGCTCGAGTCCCGGGCCCAAGGGCAGCGGCGGCAGGGTCCCCACCATCCGCGAGGAGGACCGCACGAGCCTCGACACCCTGGCGGATCGGCTGGGGCTGGTGGACATTGGCGACAAGTACTCGGCTGGTCGGCAGGGGCGGAGGCCGCACAATGTAGCGGTAGACTCTGGGCGGCAGAGTAACCCGCGTCCGCAGAAGAAAAGACGCGAAAAGAAAAAGGCGAGCCAGCTGGAATGCTGCTTCTGCTTCAGCATACCGCTACAAGAGGTGGAAGAGGTAGAAAAGCCGAGACCGAGACCGACGGCGACGCCGTATCAGCAGCAGCAGCAACCTCACCTGACGGCTTCGTATCCAGGTCATCACCATCCATCGTCGAGGTATAGTCATCAGACACCATCGGAAGAGCAGCAGCAGCGACCGTCGCCAAGCAAAAGCACACACTCGACGACATCTGTGACTGCACGTCTTAAGCACCTGATTCCCGACTCGCTCGACGCTACCACGGCATCCGCACTCATGGCTGAGCTCGTCAGGCCGCTCGCCGGGTCTGACGAGCCGGGCTACATATACATGTTCTGGCTGGTCCAAGAGGATGCCGTCAGCGCAGATGGCAACCGTTCCACGACGTCGACTACACCGCAGCGCGCCCCGGTCGAGGCGGCGCGCTCTCTGCTCGCGCCGCCTGACTCGGCCGCCGCGCAGCACCACGGCCGACGCGCGAGCGATACCGTATCGCGCTACGCCTCGCAGTCGTCAGACCGGCGACAGCGGCAGCACAAGCAGAAGAAGCCCGCCATGCTGCTCAAAATCGGGCGCGCGGCCAACGTGCAGCGACGCATGAACCAGTGGAAGCGCCAGTGCGGATACGACGTCGAGGTGCTCCGGTACTACCCCTACGCGTCGTCTGGCGAGGGCGAGGCGGTGGCGGCGGCGGCGATGACGCCGCATGCGAAGCGCGTGGAGCGGCTGGTGCACATCGAGCTGACGGGCATGGGGCTGCGGGCGGAGAGGGAGACGTGCGGCGTGTGTGGGCGGGATCACAGGGAGTGGTTCGAGGTGGGCGCGACGAGGGAGGAGGTGAGGAGGGTAGATGAGGTGATTCGGAGGTGGGTGGAGTGGGATTTGCGAGGGTGAAATGATGATGTGATGATGCATTGACGAATAGATAAGGTCTTTTCTTTTTATAGCATTTGCATTGGCTAGGAGCATTCAGAAAGCATAGCATGAGTCTGGCGCATGCCTTTTTTTTTAGCATGATCTCGTCACCCTCCCTCACACAGAGGATTGTTTCCCTCGTGGAACATCGGATCGCTACGGGAATGGCATGCATGGTGCGACTATAACAGAGAGGCAAGGTTGCATGTATATAATATTTCCATTAACATCTTTCATTTGGTATCGTTGTAAGCAAGACTATATATAAAACATCCAAGCAATTTATTAACTAGTGGCAACATGTAATCAGAGTTGGCGGAAGCTGTGAAACATGGGGCCGCAACCATTCGACAATGTTGTACTGCATTCTCATCGAGCAAGCCACGCGATATCCAAGCCTATAAACTAGACCTTGGTGGAAGCAGGAACCTCGTGCTCGACCACGGGAGGAGTGTGGGGCTTCTCGATATCGGCAACCTTGGCCTCAATGTCGCCGTGCTCGGCCTTGACCATGGAGCTGGTGGCGACGTGGGTCTTCCAGGCCGGGGTGCCCAGGTAGCGGATGCCGTTGGGGTCCTCGAACATGGCCTCGGTCTCCTCGAGGGTCTTGCCGGCGGTCTCGGGGAAGGCGAAGAAGACGTGGACAAAGGCGGCGACGTTGAAGGTGGCGAAGACGATGTAGGCCTTCCAGCGGATGTTGGCAAAGGCGGAGGGGGTGAAGAGGCCGAGAGCGGTGTTGAAGGCCCAGTTGCCCGAGGTGGCCATGGCTACGCCCTTGCCGCGGAGGCGGAGGGGGAAGAGCTCGGGCGGGTAGGTCCAGGAGGCCGGGCCCCAGGTGGGGGCGAAGGAGGCGACGAAGAGGTAGGTGCCGGCGATGAGGGCCTTGGCGGGGGCGCCGGTGATGGACATGGACTGGGCGGCGACGCCGCCGATGCCGCCCTCGACGGGGACGCCGTGGACGGCGAGGATGCCGGCGTTCATGAACATCCACGTGCCCATGAGGGTGGAACCGATGAGCATGGTCTTGCGGCGGCCCCAGCGGTCGGCCCAGAGCAGGGCGGGGACGGTCATGAGGACGTTGATGATGTACTGGATGGAGGAGGCGAGCAGGTTGGCGTTGCCCTTGTAGCCGGCCATGGTGAAGATGAAGGTGATGTAGTACATCATGACGTTCATGCCGCAGAGCTGGGACCAGATCTGGGTGAAGAGGCCGATGATGGTGCGGTTGATCATGCGGGGCTTGAAGAGGTCGAGGTAGGTGACGTCGGCGTGGCGGCGCTCGAACTCGCACATGTCCTTGATGTCCTGGAGCTCGTAGGAGACGAAGGGGTGGTTGGGGTCGCCCTGGCCGTGGACGAGGGTGAGGACGTCGTGGCACTCCTCCCAGCGGTCCTTGCGGGCCAGCCAGCGCGGGCTCTCGGGCAGCGGCATCATCATGAAGAAGAGGAAGACGGCGGGGACCATCTGCAGGCCCCAGGGGACGCGCCAGTTGGCGGTGCTGTGGTCGTCCCAGCGGTTCTTGCCGATCTGGGCGCAGCCGTAGGAGATGTAGTACATGATGAGGATGCCCCAGGTGATGGCCCACTGCTGGAAGCCGATGAAGCGGCCGCGCTTGGAGGGGGGGGAGATCTCGGCGATGTAGACGGGCACCTGGGCGGACTCGATGCCGACGGAGAGACCGTTGATGATGCGGCCGACGATGAGCATGCCCTTGTTCTGGGCGGCGCAGCAGAGGATTGAGCCGATCATCCTGGAGGAAGGAGATTGTTTGTCAGTAAAAAAAAAAGAAAAAAAGGAGGGATGATGATGAAGTGTGTACGAGAACCTACCAGATGATGGCACCAATCATAATGGACTTCTTGCGGCCGAGACGATCAGAGAGGATGCCGGAGACGAGGGCACCGACCCAGGAGCCACCGGCCATGGAGGCGACGATGCCACCCTGGGTGAGCGACTTGGGACCGCTGCAGTCCTCGTTGGTGAAGGGGGGACCCTTGGGCCCGTCGTTGAAGTAGCAGAGGTAGGACTGCTCGCCGAGCTGGGCCGACATGGAGGAGATGTCGAAGCCGAACAGGGCGCCTCCGACGACGGAGACGCCTGCAATGACGTACAAGTTGCCGATGGGCATGATGACTGGGTTTGGGGGGGGGGGGGGGGGGGGGGGG
>JAFEME010000526.1:0-19993 GCA_018831755.1 Niveomyces coronatus
GGGGGGCAGTTGACGAGATGTAGGCGATGCGACTCATGCTCTCGAGTGAAGAAGGCGGATTGGTTGGATGCGGAGCGGCTAGTTCTAGGTCAAGGGTCGCGTTGAATGTGCAGTAGGTCGGTCCTCCAGAGAGCCGGCTCGACATTGCTTGATGACTTGAAGCATATAGATGAAAGGCGCCCAAAATCATGAGATTTTCCATACTTGACGTAACCCCCCCCCTTCCCTTTCTCTTCCTATTCCCGTTCTTCTTTATCTTGTGCTTATTCGGCACCTGTAGCACTTTTAATATATCATCATGCAGAAAATGATCATTTTTCTTTGTTCCGCGACGCTAGTAGACTGGTGGCGTTCAGGGTGGTTCTCAAGACGTCGGCGGGCCGGCTCTCTCCCCCGCGCGGTATGCATGGTAGACGAGAAGTACCTATCCGCCTGCACGTATGCCTTAGTCCGACGTTAAAAGATTTACAAGAATATACGGATACAAGCAACATTTAGTCTTTCTCGATGCGAAGACATTTTCAATACAATTATACTATTAAGTTCTTAAGAAAATGCAACATAAAAGCATATCAAACGGGTGGCCAAAATTGCCAATTGCTCTTGCCGAAAAAAAAAAAAAAAAACCCCTCTATCCGTTCTAGCTCCGTATATCGGCAGCCTCGAGTGCGGGGACAAAGCGGGGAGTGTGGGGGGGAGGGGGGACTGCATCAATCTTAGCCAAATGGAATAAAAAGGGGAAATAGCTCGATATAATTTAGAAGAAGAAGAAAAAAGTGTCATTTTGAAAGGGCAAGTGACTCGCTGAGTCTGCAAGCGGAGAATGCGCTAGAGGGGGACGTATACGTGAGTTTGAATGGAAGGTATTGGCTGGTGCCACGCCACAAATGATATTTCCCGACCTGGGGTGGGAGAAGGGGAAGATCGTGATGTGTCGCGTGAGCAGTAAGTAGTAGCATGATTGATTTGTGTAGTCCTTCGGATGTACCTTACCGAGTTGGCGCTTGTCTTTTTCTCTTAGTAATGTTTCCTGCACATGCGGGGCAGCGGGGTGGCGCACGTTGAAGGGGGCTGGTGTGGAGGGGGGGGAGGGGGAGACTGGGCATGAAATAGGGAAAAAGAAAAGCCACGCAGGCGTACGAAGAAACGGCTTGCACTGTTTCTTTTTTTTCTTCCCACTTCAATAGGCTACTGAAAGACATGTGGGTGAATCACGATTGTTGACGCATGGTATAACCGTGATCAACCGTTGGAATTTTCCATGCCGGAGAGACAAAAAGCCGCTCGCCTCGTCCCCGGCTTCTCCTCCACAAGAAGGAGGAAAAAAAAAAAAACTGACCCCCGCTCAGACTCGCGTGTCTTTCCTCCTCCATTTTGCTGATCTTATAAAGACTTGGAGATCTGCTTCCTCTCACTTCCTTCTTTTCTGGAAAAAGTTCTTTGTCTTGTCACTGCATCACAAGCTCGCGGCATCGTCCATCAGATTTTTTTTTTTTTGGCGACAAATACCCAAAATGGCCACGACCACACCCGACGACGCCATGGCCGCCGCGTCGTCCCCCCCTCCCCGTCGCGGCGTCTGGAAGCAGCTCCTCGACAACCCCTACATCTTTGGTCTATCTGCCGTACGTAATGTGTCCCCCCCCCTTTCCTTTCCCCTACTTTGCCCTCTGACACCGGGGTGGCCCAGTTCGCCTCGCTTGGCGGCTTCCTCTTCGGCTACGACCAGGGCGTCGTCTCGGGCGTGCTCGAGATGCAGTCCTTCGCCGCCGCCTTCCCCCGCGTCGCCCTCGACTCCGGCTTCAAGGGCTGGTTCGTCTCCACCCTGCTGCTCAC
This sequence comes from Niveomyces coronatus, assembly GCA_018831755.1. Classification (NCBI taxonomy): domain Eukaryota; kingdom Fungi; phylum Ascomycota; class Sordariomycetes; order Hypocreales; family Cordycipitaceae; genus Niveomyces; species Niveomyces coronatus. The sequence continues at coordinate 1,837 of JAFEME010000526.1, forward strand.
CGCCTGGTTCGGCTCCCTGGTCAACGGGCCCATCGCCGACCGCTTCGGCCGCAAGGGCTCCATGCTCGCCGCCGTCGTCGTCTTCGTCCTCGGCTCCGCCCTTCAGGCCGCCGCCGCCACCATCCCCTTGCTCTTTGCCGGCCGCGCCATCGCCGGCCTCGCCGTCGGCATGCTCACCATGATTGTCCCCATGTACATGTCCGAGGTATCCACCGCCGGCGTCCGCGGCACCTTGGTTGTCCTCCAGCAGCGTATGTTGTCCAAAAAAAAAAAAAAAGTCACTATTCTTTCTCACAGACTTTTTATTTACTGACAACTTTTTTTTTTCTTCTTCTTCTTCAACATGTATAGTCAGCATCACTCTGGGAATTCTCGTCAGCTACTGGCTCGAATACGGCACACAGTACATCGGCGGCGTCCGCTGCGCACCCAATATTCCCTACACGGGCGGCACCCCGTCGGCCCCCAAGTTCGACCCGCGCGTCGATGTCGGCCCCCCGGGCAACCGCTGCCCCGGCGGCCAGAGCGAGGCCGCCTGGCGCGTGCCCTTTGCCCTGCAGATCGTACCCGCGCTTGTCCTCGGCGTCGGCATGCTATTCTATCCGGAGTCGCCCCGGTATCACCTCATGCGCCGCCAAGAGGACGCGGCGCTGCGCTGCCTCGCGAAATTGCGCCGCGTCGACCATCCGGACTCCCCCGCGCTACGCGACGAGTACCTCTCCATAAAAGCGGAGGTCCTCTTTGATGAGTCCGTGTCACGTGACCAGTTTCCCGGCAAAACCGGCCCCACTCTCTACCTCGCCCAGTACCGCAGCCTCTTCGCGACACGTCCTGCCTTTCGTCGTCTCGCCATCGGATGCCTGATTGGCTTTTTCCAGCAATTTGTTGGCTGTAATGCGATTATCTACTATAGCCCTCGCATCTTCGCCGGCCTTGGGCTCTCGGGAGGCACGACTTCGCTGCTGGCGACCGGCGTGTACGGCATCGTGAACACGCTATCCACTTTGCCGGCGCTGTTCCTCATTGATCGTGTGGGGCGGCGCCCTTTGCTAATGTGTGGGGCGGCCGGCACATTCGTTTCGCTAGTCATCGTTGGCTCCATAATTGGCGCCTACGGGGGCGACATGCCTAACCACATGACCGCCGGCTGGGTCGGCGTCGCCTTCGTCTACATCTACGACATCAACTTCTCCTACTCCTTTGCGCCCATCGGCTGGGTCCTGCCGTCGGAGATTTTCAACTTGGGCAACCGCTCCAAGGCAATGGCCATCACCACCAGCGGCACCTGGATGAGCAACTTCATCATCGGTCTCGTCACCCCGGACATGCTCGAGACCATCGGCTGGGGTACATACATCTTCTTCGCCGCCTTTAGTCTGCTTGCCTTCTTCTATACGTACTTCTTCGTTCCTGAGACGAAAGGGAAGAGCTTGGAGGACATGGACGAGATCTTTGGCGACACTGCCGCCCACGAGGAGAAGCAGAGAATGTACAACATTGCGGCCTCGCTTGGCTTGACTGCCCCTCTGCCAACAGCCGAAAAGGTTGACGCCGTCACGGCGGATGCGTACGAGTATGCGTGAACAACGGTGCAACGGAAGTGGGCTTGATCTAGCAGAATTTATGTGAATGCCGTCGACACGGTATTGCGTGTTGGCCACCGCGCATCCTTCATCTACTACTGATCTTTGTCTTGTTCCGCAAAAGAAAAGTAGCTTTTGAGTGCTAAATTTGATACCCTTTGCCAAGTCATACTTACTGCGATGTTTTGTGCAGTTCTAATTAAGCCAAGAGTAATCAAACATGCGGCGCGTACGTATGAAAACATGTATTATTATAGTCCGAGGCATACCGAAATTCCCGCATGAAGTTTCGATCGCGTGCGATCATGTTTGTTCGATCTTTGTTCCAAGAGTTATGAATATTAGAGAGCAAGTAATGTCCACGTAAGTTCTCAGCTAGATAAGGAGACAATTTCCCATTGTCAGATGAATGACCAGTGGGGCGATATAAAGAGACCATAGTTCGTTTGGAAGGCTTCAGCGCTCCACAGGTAGTCACTTTAACGACACCACGCATGGTTCTTTGGAATAGCCGCAATCATTTGTGTGACAAGTTGCGCTCCAAAGGGATTGTGCTGGCTAAGCTCGCCATCAAGGCCCTCAAAATTGAACATCCCGCAAGGCGTGCTACCAATGCCGTCGGCAGTGCCTTTGGCTGTGCTGATAACAGACGGTCGGCCCCTGAAGGTCTCTTTCCACTGGGCGTCAACGTCTCTATACTCAAGCCACGAGCAGACAAACTTGGCAAGTGCGACGTTTCTGGCCACAGGATCTGAACCGTTTAGCGAATCTATGCGGGCGAGAGTCTGTTCAACTGCAGCCTGGCCCTCGTCAGAGACATCAAAAGGCACGTCGTAGGAGCGGACCCCTTCAGTCGAGAGTAGCACTATCGTGGAAGCGGTACCAAGACCCAGTACTTTCATATCTTTGAGTGTCAAGCGTCGCAATGCAGCCAGAGGAGCTGCTCCGCAAGGCCCAGCTTCTACACCGAGCTGCTGGAGCGTGCAACAAGCTTCATGGGCCTCATAATCAGAAACGGTTGCGCTGACATCGATAGTTGTTTCGAGTATCGGCCAGGCCTGCTCCGACACAGTCGAACAATCCATCCCCGCCATGATTGTCGGCGCGCTGGGCGTGGATGACGACTCGTCTCGCACGAGTCGTTTCCACAAGCAAGCTGCGGTGTCAGGCTCAACCGACATCACTTTCGACGGTGATCCTGGATTCTTATAATGAGTGACCACAGACTGAGCCAGAGAACCGACCCCGACTGGAGTGACAACCAGGTCCGCAGATTGGCCTGGCAGCTGCGAGTCTATTTCGTGCATCATTGTTCTATAGCCGTCGACGATCCACTGTATTGATTGAGTGTTTGCGCAAGACTGGGAGATGCACATAGCAACCACGAACCTGAGGCACTTCCGTGTAGTCGCCAAACGAGCAGTCCTGTATGTAGAGCCCATACGGCTGCTGTGAGGCCTCGAAAGCTTCTTGCACGGCCGCATCGTAGTCTCGGTCTGATACAATAACTCTGGCCCCTTCACTTTTGATGAGCTCCAGTGTATCGGATTTCATACACCGTGGAACATGAATTTCAGCAGTGATGCCGAAGAGCGCAGCTAGGCGGGCAACAGCGCGGCCATGATTTCCGTCGGTGGCCGCAAATAGGGTCAATGGAGAAGAAGAGAGCGCCTGCTTGATTGTTTCGAGGGAAGTATCCAGGGGCAATCCCAGTCGCTCTGTGATGGCCCTGTAGGTGCCCCACGAGGCGCCTAGGATTTTGAAGGCGGGGAGGCCGCATCTGTTTGACTCGTCCTTGACGTATACGGCGCCGACCCCTATCTCTTTTGCGACTGAGGGTAGACTGATCAATCTTGTCGAGACATATCCGGGAAAATTCTGATGGAATCGGAGGAGAGCCGAGAGGTGATCAACGGGAGGGCCGACCCTGTATTGCGTCACTTTGGGATTGAAGTGCAACGGGCGGCGCCGGTGAGCGTAGGAGGAGACCATCCTGGTTGGGGAAGAGAAACGTGCCTACAAAAAGCAACATGAATCGCTCTGGCCCAACTATCTCGATTGGCGAACTAAATAGTGAGCCCTATACCCAGGTTTCATTCGGTGGTCCACCGAGGGGCAGCGAGATGCAAATCTGAGCGTATTTTGGTGTTGATTGGCGAAGCATTGCAGCGACTTGCAGCGCCCTCTAGTAAACACGGTCATTGGCGCCCTCTAGTGGGTGGAAGAGGGCCCGGCACTATCAGTAGGCATTGGGCGCTTCCAGCTGGAAATGCGCTCATATATAGAGGAAGAGCCCATCATTTTTTTTCCCTTATCTCTGGCAGCTAGAGAAAGTTCGGTCAATCTCTTCTCAACTTTGCAACTTCTCATCCCAACCGTAGCTACGCGATGCTGTGCCGTCAGCATACACGGCACGACACACACCCAAGCGGGATGAGCACACACGCACACACACGCGGGCACGTACGGGCGGGCGAATTTTGCCGGCACATTTGTGTTGTTCGACAAAGGCGGCGAGGGAGGGAGGATCCTTGCCCAAAGATTCGCTGGTGCCAGTGTTTGATTCGTCGCGGCTCGTCGCCTCTCGCCGGCCATTTTTCGCAAAGCTGAAATTTTCTTCTCTTCTCCTCTCCTCTCTCAACCTTCTCACGTCCAGTCTCCTCCAATGTTTTCCCGATCGGGGCAATACATTGCGTCTTCGCAGTTCCGCGGACCGCGACTCCGACTCCGGCCCGGAGATGGGATGGAAATTGATGGACCAGCTTGCCAGGCTCCCCTCCCATGATGGCGAATGAGTCGAAGCATCCAAGAACAAAAAGGGAGCCGCTTCATGTTGCCGGTGGACACTGGTGGCTTGCCGTTGGGAGCAGCGAGTGCTCCAGTGGGTGTAGCGTACTAGCAGGTGGGCATGTGGGCATTAGTACACGGCAGGTGGGTTAGGTGAGGCCCTGGTACAGTTAATTCCTTCAGTCCCCGAAGACGGATGCGATGGGCAAAAGAATAGGTCAGTCTTCACACCCATCTGCATGCATGGATCGGTCTATTCTTCTTGATTCTTCGTGGTGCACCACCTCCCCCCACCCGCACTCTCAATCTGCCCTGACCAATCCTTGTCAGAGTCTCTGCGGTTCTGTTCTCTTTAGCTCATCGTTTCCACCTGCACCGTCCTACGACCTTACCACCTCCACTAAAACTGACCACTGGTAGGAATCCCTTTATCGGTTTCACCAGTTGGCCGACAAAGTCTGTACCTGGCCGCCAATTGCCTAGTACCACCTAACTTACTGTACCTACTACTAGTACATACTAGTACTTACAGGACCTCCCTCCAGCTGTCGGCTGTTAGCGCCAACGTCGACCGGCACCCCATCCCACTAATAATCCTCAGCCGTTCGACGCTTCCGCCGCCGCTTGATCATGGTGCTCAGTCCTGCCCTGACTTTGCCTGGCCAGCCTTGGAGTGCTAATTACCTACCCATCTACTACCTACTACCAAGTATGGTGTTCTCCGGCGAACAAGGTACAGACAGTACCTCCTAATTGACACAGTGCCGTGCCTGTCAGCCCAACGCCCAACATCAGCCGACCGAATGTACAATTCTGTACTCCATGTACCGCCTGCCTACCTTGCCGGGCCGCCGGGCTGGCTTCATGGCTCTTCCTTTTTCTTCCTTGTACCTACACCTGTTGGCCATCATGTAGGCAAAAATCTTTCTCGTGCCCCTTCATCTCTCTCCAGTCTGGGTGCATCTGGTATCCCGCAATCTTGTTATACCTTGTTTGTTGGCATGGACCCTCTGCAGCTTGAAGGCGACAGCTTTTTCCCCTTCAGCGATGCCCGCAACGCCTCGCTTTCGGCTCCGGCCACGGCCGAATCCGCCAACGCCTTCATGCCTGATGCTATTGATCACTATCCACCGGCTGCAGATGCCAGCGCCTCCATAGATCCTATGATGAGCGAGCAGCCGGCATATGACGGCGACAACACTGACTTGCATGCTATCTTCGATGGAGTCTTTGACAACATAAATTCGTCAGTGGTGCCCTATGACTACGGCGCTGGGGCCTACGACTCGCCCATCCTCTTATCCGGTGTTGCTGGCGGAGACTACAACTTTGCCTCTGGGCAGCTTTCTCAAGCCATGGGCGGCGACGGCACCGCAGGCGGGGATCCCGCCATTATTGACGATTTTTTCATCAAGAACGGCGCCTGCCGTCCCCCAGAGCCATGCCTGCTGTGTAAGCGGCAGCGTCTGCAGTGTCTCATCCTCCCAACTACTTACGCCAATCCCAATCCCATCACCTCATGCTCGAGCTGCGCGGCGCTTTTCAGAGACTGTAGCCTTGCTGAGCGTGGAAAGCGAAAGGCGTCGAGTTTCGAGACTTCCCGGCCTGTCATCGGTCACTTGCATGGGGTTAGCGAGGAAGGCCACATCGAGACTTTTGACGAGGACATTACCGCCGATTGCAAGCCGTCGCTTTCTGTTGCTGTCACCAACCCGATTCCGAGGCGGGCAGGGACTCGGACAGCCAAGAAGACACGAGCCCTGTCGGCGTGGCTCGCGTGTCATCTCGACCATCCGTACCCCTCTGAGGAAGAACGGGCGGAACTTGCTGGGCAGTGCGGTTTGAGCCGAACACAGGTCATCAACTGGTTTGCCAATGCCCGTCGTCGACACAGACTCTCCTCCCAGTCGTCGCTTAAAGGCCAGAACTTATTTCGTCAGGGGTCGCCTATGCCGCGCTCACTCACGGGTGTCATGACTCCTCTCGAGCGCTGGCGTAATTCGCCACCTGGAGATGAGGCAGCCTCCGCATCCGCCATCGAACGTGCACTGAGTCACTCGCTTCTTAATGCGTCCGGTCATGTCGGAAGCTATGGTAGCGGCAGAAATGGATCTGTCTCATCAGCCAGTGGTGAATCATGTGTCTACCGGCGAAGGGCATATCGCAGGGCATCTTCCAACAGCCTTGCCGGGTCAGTTCACTCGCAGCAATCTGACGACATGGAGCTGTCGCAGTTTCCAAGCCATAATTCCGGCACTGACGAGTACTCGACGGGAAATAAGAGTCCAACGCTCGGTAAAAAGACCCACAGCAATACGTTTCAGTGTACCTTTTGCATGCAGAGTTTTCGCAAGCGGTATGACTGGGTGCGACATGAGCGCTCCATTCACCTCCCAGGGTTGGATTCATGGGTTTGCAAGGTTCCTCTCCCGCCCGACCAGTCGTTCATGGTATGGCGCGTAAGCCAGACGAACCCAGAGTGCATTTTCTGTGGTGAGCCGTCGCCGACACACGATCACATCCAGTCTCACGAGTTTCAAGCGTGCGCTGAGAGGGCAGCGACAGAGCGCACCTTTACGCGCAAGGATCACCTTTGGCAGCATTTGCACAAGTATCACCGTTGTAAGAAATGGGATGGCTGGCAGCCGGATCTTGGTTTGCTCCAGCACAAGCACGACCGCATCCAAAGTCGCTGCGGCTTCTGCAACGTGACGATGGACAGCTGGGAAGAGAGGGCGCAGCATCTTGCTTCGCACTTTCGCCGGGGTGCGACCATGGCAGAATGGACGGGCAGCTATGGCATTCGTATGCCACCCGGAGATGCTGACACTGTTTGAAACCATGAATAATTGGGCGTTGTTATTTGTTTCTAAGTTTTGGACAAACCCGATACCATAAAAGCTATGCTCACTACTAATTACATTTCTGCCAAGTTCTTCAACCTGCGTGAGGCCTGTAGACATGAAGACACCCTCTCGCACATATGAATTTACATGATATAGCCTCCAGCCCTGGAATGATTCTTGTCTGACTTTGCCGCAAAAGGTTCCATGAAGACATACAACGCAGTCCAGAAAGAGCAGGTGGCAAGAGAGCATCTCCGCTGCAGAAACAGAACATGCGCGTAAATACAATCAGTCGCAGTGAACCACAAATTACTGCTGATGCTTCGGCAAGTAGACACAGAACTCGAGCCCATTGTTAAACGGGAGAGTCATGCTGATGAAGCCGCTGTCGGGATTGCGCATGTACGTCAGCATCTCGTCGTAGCCTTGCGATGCGATCGTGTTGTCGGCAATGACAATGGCGCCCCGACGCATCTTGGGCTGCACAATCTTGAGCGTCGGCAGCACCATGGGCGTCCAAACTACAGCCTGTGTAAGCCCTTTTTTCAACTGATACTAGGCGAGAGGTATCACAAGCGAAGGACAAGGAGCGGGGTATGAGAGAGGGGGGGGGGATACTCGTACTATCGAGGAGCAACACATCCACATCCTCAAGATTCTCCTTGAGCGTCTCCCGCAAGTCGCCCTCGCGGAGATCGATCGCGTCCGACACGACGTCCCCGCACTCGGCCCAGTACTCCCTCGCGCGGGCCGCCTTGGTCGGCTCGTGCTCCGTGGCCACCACTTTCGCCGCCCTGCCCCCGGCGGCGGCGTTGGCGCTCGCGGCCAGGGCGAGGTAGATGGTGCTGACACCGAAGGAGGTGCCGGCCTCGACAATGGTGCGGGCGTCGACGGCGCGGCACAGCGCGTACACGCACTGCGACTTGTCCTGGTCGAGGGCGATGAACTTGTCGCGCACGGCGGCGCGCTTGCCGGCGTCGGTGCTGGCGCCGGCGAAGACGGCGCGGTCCATGCCACGCTCCTGGGCGAGGGACTCGGCGTGCAGCCGGTCGAGGAGGCGCAGGATGTGTGGAGGGGTGCCCTCCATGGGGTTTGGCGGCGGGCGGGAGGACATGGCTGTGTTAAGGAGAGGGTGGAGAGAGGGTTTGGAGTAATGAGTTGCCGAGCTGTGAGCTTGGTGAAGAGAGTCGAGGACAAAAGTCTGGATACGAGGGTTTATAAGAGATCTATGAAGCGGGGAAAGAATGTGGCTCGGGATTGACCTGTGCAATTCTGACGTTGATGACCTGGCAGAGTTCAGTCTCGCTACAACGAAAAGTGGAAAGAATTATCTGACGTAGTCTCACGAGAATCGAGCGGTGCTCCGATCAAACGATTTGTTGATAGCCTCTTATGCAGGCAATATTTGCCATCTCCACGGCCCGGAACCTTCTCCTACCCGCTCGAATTTCAACTCGGCAACAACCGGGTATAAAAATGAGAATCGGGGACAAGGAGCGGGGAACTGATACTTTGGTCCTCCTAGATGAGACAATGATACAAGGAAGCCAGTGTTGGCCGGCTTCGGAGAGAACCCTTGCGCGAGCTACGTAATGAATATTATCAACCGCCCGCAGCCTCTCTGCAAGACGGATCGAAGCCGGGCTTAGCCTCCAAGCAGTTGCGGCTTAAAGTAGAGCCCGCAGCAGGCCGTCTACAGCACGGACTTGAAGCAGTTCAATTACCATCTGCCCATGACGGACTTCCGGGCTCAAAGCCGAGGCTTCGCCGACCACGCACATGTCTGAGTGAACACGCCTTAACAAAACTCGATATAGTCGCGTCAGTCTGGAATAAAAACCACGCTAGTTGGATCAATTGATTGATGCACTGAAACCAAGCCGGCCACACATCAGTTGCTTATCAGATGATCAGATAAAAACGCATCCCGGACTGCCTAAGGTGTTGGAAAACTTAGTTGCGTGAAGCTTGAACCTATTTGAACTTAAAGAAACCCTCTTGAGCTGATCATTCCTCGCCTATTCAGTCTGTTCAAGACACCTTTGTCCTCGAACGTTTCTCTCTCTCGTGATCGTTGGCCCGGCTGATTTACAAATGCAGGATGAAGCGGGGGGCTTCAAGCCGATGACACCGAGCGGCCATGGCATCTCAAGCGCCTCCTAGGTTTCCATGTTCGTGTCGGATTGTGCCGTGACAATCATAGGGAACGACTACTATACTACTTTCTGAAGAGTTATTCACGCCTTTCCGGCCGCGGGTCAATATTCAAAATAGCATGAGTTATTGTGTGAACGAGGCTGCTACGACGCGTTGCAAGGTCACCCATATGATCTCTAAACATTGTATTAACAGAGTTGGATTCGCGATGTGCCGACGACTATCGAATACAATCGCTCGTTATAAGTGTAATTATGCTGTTGCAAGATCGTGCGCTGTGTCGAGTGTTGTTGTGCCGTTCATGCTTGTATCCAGTACTTTTGCAGATTCGTGGCCTAGCTAATGTCTCATGTTTCCTATTCCTGCGGCGTTCGTCAAGGCGCCGTGTTGGAGTCGTGAATTGCCAAGCAAAAACAGGAAAAGGTACAGGCTGAGCCACGAGTAGGACGCGACAGAGGAGGATTCGGTCAGATGGACAAATTTGGTGAGGGCAAGTGCTTAGTCATCGATGTCGCCACAAAAACAGGTGAATGTGACTAATACTCGGACAGTGATTGGCTCGGCGAAAAACGGGGAGCAGGTCAGGCCACCCTCGATAACCGCTGTGCCGAGCGGCAGCAGAGCGCTGTAGCACCCGCTGAACGAGCGCCGTAGGCACTGCAAAGCCCACCGTCAGCCTCTAGTCCTTTACTTGTCTCGACCGGTTGTCTCGATCCGTACATGGACATTTTCAACAAGCAATCATTAGAGCCTGCTTTTCTATCACGAGCACTCAACCCATACACAGCCTTGCACCGTCCGAGACTTGCATGAGAATTGGCGTTTCCGAAAAGCGATCTTTCTAGCCTCCCAATGCTACAGCTACAATGAACGCCAGCCTTCTCCTTCGTCGCGGCGCCACACGCCACTGTGGGCGCTTCGCAGCTCGTCAGTTCTCGACGACGCGAGCCGTGTGCGCCTATCACTCATATTCTCTACCCTCGCGCCCGGCTGCCGAGGAGAATCTCACCGAGACCTCCCTCGCCTACCCGGAGCCGCTACCCAAGGTCCACGAAACGCGGCCGCCTCCGTCATCGTCCTCCGCCACGCCACCGCCGCCGCCACCACAGTCGCAACAACCACAACAACAAACGTCCGCTTCATCGACGGAGAAGGAAGCCGTAGTCGCGGCAACACCCGTCTCAATATCAGAAAAGACTGTCGCAAGGGCTGCCTTACCCGACAAGGAACCACAAAAGGCGAAGCCCGCGCGGCCGAGGTCGAAGCTGCGTCCGCGCAAGGCGGCCATGAAGCTGACGCCGGCGGCCGTCGAGCAGCTCCGAAACCTGCTCGACCAGCCAGAGCCGAAGCTGATCAAAGTTGGCGTGCGCAATCGCGGGTGCAGCGGGTTGGCGTACCATCTCGAATACGTTGACAAGCCTGGTGCCTTTGACGAGACGGTCGAGCAAGACGGTGTCAGGGTCCTTATCGACAGCAAGGCGCTATTCAGCATTATCGGTAGCGAGATGGACTGGGCAGAGGACAAGCTCAGCCAGCGATTTGTTTTCAGAAATCCGAACATCAGTAAGTTTGCCCGTCAGGCCCCAGGTAGCCTCTGAACCGCCAAGATGACATCATACTGACTTTTTGACAGAGGAAGAATGCGGGTGCGGCGAATCATTCATGGTTTAGAGTCGAAGCGAAAAGAATACAGAATGACTTTGAAGTACAATTATGCGGAACGACACCGATGCATCGATCGACTACATGCGCGATAGATGCCATGGAACCTTGCTGCGGCGGCGGCCGTCAAGGTAGTCACAGATGTTGGACGATCGGTTGACCCGAGACATGCGCTACAACACTCGCATTTCTTTGTTATTGGTTCCATTAGACTGTATTAGCATAGCACGCATATACCGATGAACATATCAAAGGCGATCAATCATCTTGTAGCGGATACTACGACGCACGAGGAATAGGCTGTTACCTCGTCTGCCAGATAGCATATAGAAAACTTTGCTGCTATTCGATCTACACTTACGCGAGGCAGCTCATTATTGGTCAACGCATCATGTGTTTCTATTTCCAACACTCATCATACTTCTTCATGTACTGAAGACCATCCCGGGCACATATCATATTCTACTGGAAGGTGACGTTTCTGCCAGTCTTGGCACTCTCTACAATAGCCTCTAGAATGCGGAGCACGTCATACGCCTCGGTAGCCTTGACGGGCACATCCTCCTCTTTCCCCGTCTCGAGAGCCTTGGCCAGACCGCTATAGAACGCTGCATACGTCTCGGGTTCCAGGTCCGGCACCCGCGCGGCCGAGACTTTGCCATCGGCGCCCACGGTCGTCAACTGCATGCTCTCGGCCTTGTCTCGGCCAAAGCCCTTTGCCGTGGGCTCGACGCCGGCTTTGAGCGCATCCTCCTGCGGATCCAGCCCGAACTTGCGGAAGCTGCCGCCGTCGCCGCGCACCCAGAAGCGTAGCTGCTCGGTCTCCGCGCTCAGCGCACTGATGCGCACATGCACCAGCTTGCCGTCCGGATACGCGAGCTCCGCGACCACGGCATCCGGGTTGAAGAAGGCGTCGTCGGCGCTCTCGCCGCCGCGCTGGACCAGCAGGCGGCCGTGCACGGAGTGGGGCATGCCGAACAGCACGTAGACCTGGTCGACGAGGTGGGCGCCGAGGTCGAAGAGCGCGCTTCCTCCCTGTGGGATGCCCAGCTCGCCCTTCCAGTTGGTGGCGGCGGCGGCCTTGTAGCGGTCGAAGTGGGTGTCGAGCTCGAGCACGCGGCCGAGGCTGCCGTCGGCGAGGAGGCGGCGCAGTGTGAGGAAGTCCGAGTCCCAGCGGCGGTTCTGGTACACGCAGACGAGACGGCCGCGGGAGCGCGCGAGGTCGACCAGCGCGGCGGCCTCGGCGGACGTGGGGACGAAGGGTTTCTCGGTGAGGACGTGCTTGCCGGCGTCGAGGGCGGCGCGGGTCAGCGCGGAGTGGCTGTCGGGCGGGGTGGTGACGACGACGAGGTCGACGGCCGGATCGGCGAGGAGGTCCCGCGCGTCGGTGTAGTGGCGCGCGTCCGGGTGGTCGGCGGGAGCCGAGTTGCCGGCCTTGGGGCTGCGCTGGACGATGGCGTGGAGCTTGAGCTGTGGCGTGATGGCGATGAAGGGGATGTGGAAGATTTTGGCGGACATGCTGGGCTCGGATCAGTCATTCATGTTTTTGGAGGCATGGCCAGTCCGCTTCTCTCTCTTCTCGTCACGATCATTTTTTTTCTTTTTGCTTTTTTTTTTCTTTTTCAGGATCAACAGCGTCTGAGGCATTGCTGTATTAGTCTGATGGAATTACTGGTTGGTCGATGGAAGAAAATGATGTCGTACTCATGGGCGAAGAGAGGGGGAGGGGTCAAGCAGGGGCGGGTGGGGTGAGGATTGGCAATTAAGCATGTGCTTACCCATATCCAATAACACCGACATTGAAGATTTTGCTGGCCATTATGTGCAGATTTGTCAGAAATTCCGATGCAATGGTTAAAGGAGACAATTTCGTGTCGAAGCAGAAAGTATCTCGAGAGACCGTCGGTCCGATTAAGAACATCGCGATGGTAGCTCATTAGTGGCCCGCTAGTAAACAAGAGTTATCGGATTCAACTGTCCTCGTGCCTGATTATTTGTTGTCCCTTAATGACTCAATATCTAGGCTTTTCAAAAAACTCTCGTCTGACAAGATATCGTGGGTATGTGTGTTGGATTGAAACGAGTACGGTTAGTTGTCTGACTGACGTTCAGGTCTAATCCTGTTTTGTAGAATCGCATACAACAGCTCAATCGAAGGACATGACATCGGAATTGCGCTTTTTCCCTCTGTGTATTTTATATTGTTAAGCAATCTGGAATTTACTCGTCTGTACGCGAGAGGCGCGAGGAGTGCGGATTTTGTCTCAATCTTGATGAGGCTCCGGTGAGTAAATTCTGCACCGACCCTAATCTAGCAATGAAGAAAATATGCTTAAACGTCAGACATCTCCTCTATATGTCAGTTACTCTTTTCAAATCAAAGTGCTTCGATTAATCAAATATACAAGAGCGGTACTTCGGCGTAATCGTCGCTTATAGGGTAGGCCTTTAGCTTCAACACTAGGTACTGTACTTGATAAGAATTGCGCATGCACTTTAAGCAATCATTTGATCGTAGCTCGACATCAGTAAAAGTACGGAGAAATACAATCGAGTAGAAGGAGCGGAACTTGGAAAAAAAAAACACAAAAAAAAAAAGACAGCAAGTGTTCGCTTACTCTCGGTCTCACGACCCGAATACCCGTGTCCACGTCATGGCCGCGCATGGTCAACGCAAAGGCCGCGATGATGGTCGGCAGCAACCAAACACCCATCGGGTCGAGCAAGCACCATTTATAGGCACTAAAATCCAGAACATGCGTCCTCAAAACTTGTTTGTCGGCTAGCCATGCTTTCAATTTCACGCAAGATGCATACCCAAGTGGAAAATACGGCAAACCATTCCGCCAGCCTGACCGCCAGTCCCTTCACGCCCGAGATAAGCAACTACATTGAGCGTCTCGCAGAGCGCTTCCACGTGCCAAGCGTCTCCATAGGCATTATCCAGGATGGACATACTTATCTTGCGGCATGGTAACACTCATCCGGGAATTCAAGACCCCTATTGCTGACAACGTCCACAGTCATTTGGCGATGCGCACCTCGGCCAGGACAAAGCCACGCCCGACTCGCTCTACTACATCGCGTCGCTGACAAAGTCCCAGACCGCCGTCACGCTTCTCTCTGTTCTCGAGGACCTCGACACCGGCAAGCATGAAAAAGCCTGCCCTTTGCTCCCCGACAGCATCACGCTCAAGACGAAGCTGCGGGCGCTCATCCCCGAGGACTTTGAGCTCGCTGACGAGTACGCCACGACGCACGCCACCCTTGAGGACGCACTGGGCCACCGCCTCGGTGTGGGTGCCAACAACTTCGTCTACGGCGGAGAGGGGCACACTGTCCGCGATGCTGTGAGAGCGCTGCGGTACCTGCCAATGGTGGCGGAGCTGCGAGAGAAGCAGGAATATCTCAACCAGGGCTACATGGTCGTCCAGCATGTCATTGAGAAGATCACGGGGAGGCCGATTGAGGGAGCGTATCGTCAATATATATGGGATCCGCTGGGGATGGGCTCGACGTATCCGTCGCTCCAAGAGGCGAAAGATTCGGGAAAGCAGTTATGCACGGGATATATCTACGATCCTCTGGCCAAAAGGACGGAGGAGACGGCGTATGTGAATGACTATCCGCTCATTGGCGGCGGAGGAGTGATTTCCTCTATCCATGACATGGCGGCCTACCTTTATGGTGTCATGCACGGCACGCTACCGCTCGGCAAAGAGTATCAAGACAAGCTCCTCGCGCCACTGTCCCTAGATGACCTCGAAACTCCCAAGGAGCACTGTTCCCACGGGATATACTCCCTGGGCTGGTCGCAAAAGACGTATCGTGGATGCCGCATCGTCTCGCACACAGGCGGCAACAACGGCTTCAACTCGGAGCTTCTCTACCTGCCGGATAAGAAATGGGGTATGGCCGTTGTCTCCAACGGCAGCCAGGCTATTTCCGCATGGCAACCGCTCAAGCAACGTCTCCTCGACGACGTGCTGCGCGTGTCGCCCGCCCAGCGACAGCCCAGCCCCGAGGACGAGCTCAGCGACGAGCTCGAACGCAGCGCCGACCACCTTGCCACCGCGCGCGAGACCGTCTACCCGCGCACCCCCCATCCGCCGCTGCCGCTGCCGCTGCCGCTATCATGCTACGCGGGGACGTACGTCGGCCTCGCCGGGAAGACGCTGGCGCTTACCGTGGCGCGCCCGCGGCCGACGACGCCGGTGCGCAGCGCGGTGACGGAGGTGCTGCGGACCGAGTTCACTGCGCTCGGCGACTTCATCTGCGAAATGGAGCATGTGTCAGGTGACTTCTTCCTGGGGTGGATGGACTTTGCAGTGCCGGCGGCGGCGGCGAGGACAGCGCGGCGGGTGAGGTTCATCCTGGGTAGTGAGGGCAGCGTCGTCAAGATGGGGATCAATTTCGCGCCGGTGACGGAGACGGGCAATGACATCAAAATGACTTGGTTTAACAAGGTAAAAGGTCAATTAAAATGACAAATTCGCAGCACGTTGTCAAAGCGCCCCCCCCAAAGTCGAGTTGTCTTATCAAACCCATATAGCCCAACGCAACAACATCGAGTCATGAATCTGTTTTTTTTTTTTTCTTTTCTATTTCCTTCTGTAGCAGTTGCCGCCCCGGCTCGTCGCGAGACCGTAGCATGTGTAAGCACAACAATGAGCCGGTCATCAGGGTTGGAGCTCTGCGCCAGAGAGTATTCGCGCATTCTCGTCGCCGGAGCTTTCTAGGCAGCCGTTGCGGTGAGAAGGATCTTACCGCAACGATATTCCGTAGGCTGACTGTGCGCGGTCGCGGCTCAGGTCGTTCCATCGCCCTCGCATCCTCTTCCAAGTGACCTACTGGCCCCGATGTGACGCCGCCTGGACACATCGAGGGCGCATCGCCGGCCCATTCCGCGATGTCGAACGACGAGAACTCGTTGATCCCTCCACGGCGCTGCGCTGGTATCCTAGCTATCCATGACCACCCCCCGCGGCCCAGAAGTTCTTTTTCGTTCAGTCTAGCCCGTGGATAGGATCAAGGATCAACTAATCCTTCTCGGGAAGCGATCGGCTTTCCAGTTTGATATAATTGCCCGATGTAGTGTCCAGAGGGGAGAACACGTTTCTGTGTCTAGACAAAATACACAGCGGACTTTCTTTTCTCCCGCAGCCCGTCTAGGAATCAGCAGATTCTCGCTTTCGGAGTGGCTCGTTGGCTTGGACAATTACCGAGGTCACTAATGAGCTTAGACGAGGGGCTCGAACTAGTGCATGAAACACTCTTCCTAACTAAGTGTTTGAATTTGGAAAAGGCTGTTAGACGTAAGTTGCTCCTAATTGTAAGTGAAAGAGTTGTCTCTGGGAATAGAGGGGAGAAGAAAGAAAACAACACAACAACGGGTGATCTGCACCTGCGACGGCCGACAACCAGGCCTTTCAGTCTGCTTCTGATCTGCCATTAAGCCAAACAACGTATGCACTTTTGTCGATCAATCGGCTCGCTTGCTCCGCGACAGGTACGCTTCAGCTAGGCCGCACGGTTCAACGACTAGGTTCATGATGCCACGTGCAGCCGTGCTCATCACTTGCGCAGGCACCAGTCTAAGCCTTTCAACTGGACGCGTGTTGCATCCAGTACGTAGCAACTGAGTCGTTTTCCCGTGTTATGAGCCGGGAATGTCATATTCTCACTAAACTTTTGCGTTCTCGACCTCTGTCGCGGGCATCTCTCGTGAGCCCGACTCATCCGCAGAGGCTCCGCGGGTCCTGAGAGGAACATTGAGTCAGTTTCTGTCCAGCTCTGCTTATGCACTCCCGTAGCACGCCTACAACCTCCTTTAGAATCCTTCTCTCATTTTTTGAACGGAGAGGAGCCCGTCCCGCGCCTCATTCTCCCTCTATCTCTTTGTATGTACCAATGTCGGGCCGACTAAGCCACTTTCAAGCAGCCCCCGAGAATTTCAGCGCTTAGTAGCTCTATATTGGTTTATTCCGACTCAAAGCGATGCACCTCTTGGGCCAGCAAAGTGCCTAAGAGCACCTTTCCCCCTCTTTCCACCTCTCTTTAAGGCCCTGATCTTGAGTGACTTAGGCTGTGATCCTGAGTGACAGGATTACAGCCAGGCTGGTGACTCTAGTACGATTTGTTAGCGTAATAGGTGGAGAAAATACTAAAGTACTAAACAACCCTATAAAATGACCTATTTCTATACTTTTTTTCACTACCTTTGTCCCTATATCGTCACTTAGTGAATTTTTTATATAAGGAATACTATATAAAGCGTTTTAAAGCCTACTAAAATACTAATAGATATATAATCGACCTAGTCTTCCTAATTAAGCCGCCTAACTAGATTAGTTATTTAATAGAAGCTATTAGAAACACTATACTAGCTATCTCTATTGCTTAAGGTAAAGAGAGATAGCTATCTTTAAGGTTATAAGAAGTAGCTTTTAATGCCTATTTTTAAGGATATTTATAATAACCTTATAGCTTACTAGCCTACTTAGCTATAGAATTTAGAAGGCCTATAGGCAAAATACTAGGACGTTTAGAGGCTCTAGGTTATATTCCTTAAGGTAGAGCAGCTATTAGGATTATTATTAGATAATAAGGCTAGTATAATATTAATTAGTAATATTAATAAGGAGCGAATTATATTAGTATATCTAAAATTAGGCATATAGGTTATAGTAATAAGGATGCTCTATAGCGATAGGATAACCCTTAATTCGTATAGAGAATTATTCGCCGCTAAGACCACTAGAGGCTAGCATATTTAGCTAGCTTATATAAGCTAATTAAAGGCCTCCTAGGTCTCTAAGGGCTCCTAGGTCTCTAAAGCTGCTAGCGAGTATACGCCTAACGCTAGTGAATTCGCCCTATTTAAAGGTATCGATCGTAAGGAGGCTAAAGCGGCTACTAAAGAGAGTAATAGTAATACTATACTAGATAACCTATGCCCTATGCTTAAGCAGGGCTCCTAGCTAGCGAGGGCTATACTATTATAAGCTTCTTCCTTAGGGCATACGTCTTAGAGCGTATTATATAGGCAAAGAGGTAGGGCGTATTTACCTTAAGGCTCTTATAATTTGCCTAGTTAGTCACCTCTTATAGGCTTAAATTTAG